>WOXC01009034.1:600000-753825 GCA_011680675.1 Gymnobelideus leadbeateri | reverse complement strand
CTTAGAATCCCTATATTCCTTCAAGACTCAGCTCAAGCACCTAATTAACTTTGTTTCTAGTGCCTTCCCCCCAAAAAACACCTTCTATCTACTTTGTATATACCCATCTATGTACATATGTCTGCTCAATAGAATGTAAACTCCTTGAAGTCAGGGACAGCTTTACTTTTGTCTTTAGATCCCCAAATGCCTAGCATAGTACCTGGCATGTAGCAGGCACTTAAAATGTTCACTGATGGATTGAAAAATCTAGCTTCACAAGTAAGATGGGAGAGGCATAATTGATCAGGAGTTCCTCTGAAAAAGACCTGGGTTTGGGGGAGGCTTAGGGGTCAGCCAATAAGTGAAATCTGAGCCCACATTAAGGGGTAGTGTCCAAGTCTACAGCGTCTAAAGTCCAAGTCTTTTTCACAGTACTTGTTTAGAATACACATGTACTCAGGCTCTAGCACCACATTTTGGGAAAGCTAAGTTCCTCGGGCGAAAAAGGGAAACCAGGATGGTGACAGGTTGAGACCTAGGAAGTTCAGTTCAAGGAAGTGGGGAATTACTTAACAAAGTACGTGACGGCCATCTTCAAGTCCATGAAGGACTGTCAAGAGGGATTTGTTATCCTTGGCCCCCGGGGTCAGAAATGGGACGGATGGGTAGAATTTTCAAAGAAATGCATTTATCCTCGATTGGGAATAAAATAAAATAGATAAAATAAAATAAAATCTTCCTAACAATTATAGAGCTGGCCAGAGAAACTGAATGGACCGCCTCAGGAGTTCTTTCGCATTTGGTCTTCAAAGCAAGAATGTCCGAAGGTTGTGAGTCCGATGTAACTGGGATTTCTGGTCACGTCTGGGCCGGAGGTTTCCTGCCAATTCTCAGACAGGCCGGAGAGAAGCTGGGGGAGGGGGTGGCGCGCCCAGTGACAAGGAGGGGAAGAGAGGGATGCGGGAGAGATGGAAGGATTAAAAGAAGGGAGGGGAGAGGGAATGAAGGAGGGTGGAGGGCCTTTCTTTGGAGCAAGCCCTACCTCTCCCTTTCCCCCACCGTCTCCCGAACAAACCCGGGAGCCCCACCCCCGTCCAAGCCCACCCCTGCCCCCGCACGGAGCCCCGGCGCGCCCTCCTCTCAGCCTCCCCCTCACTTGGGCATGGTGCTCCGCGGTCCGTTGGTCGTACTGATCCGCGCCGAGCCACCGGAAGTGACGTCTGGAGTAGCGCCGAAAGTGATGCTCTAAGGCTGCGTCTTCTCTCAGGCCCAGAGGGGTTGAAGTAAGTTGGTTGAGGTCACACAGTCAGTTAAGTGGAAGAGCTGTGATTCAAATTCAAGTCTTTAGCTTCCCTGTCCAATGTTTTTCTGCTATTTCACTTTTTCCTATTCTTATCTCTCTATTTAAGAAATGATGACAAACTCCTTGGGCCTCTTTTATGAAGGATAAGAAATTTTAAAGGAGACATCACATTTAGATCTAATTCATTTTTATAAGAATAAAAGCTAACATTTATATAGCACTTAACCATATGCCAGGCACTGTACTAAACAATTTACAGTTATTATCTAAATTGATCCTTACAACAACCTTGGGGAAATAGGTGTGATTTTACCATTTTGCTGATGAGGAAACTGAGGCAAGCAGATGAAATGATTTGCTCAGGGTCACAGAGCTAGTAAGGTCTGAGGCAGAATTTGAACTCAAGGTTTCCTGATTCCAAGCCTGGCCCTGTATCCATTTCGCCATCTAGCTGACACTTTAGGAAGTGACTTGATATTATGGATTAGTAGGCACTTAATATATATGATTGCTGATGTGAAATTAACAATAAAATTAGATTGATTTCATATGTAAGGGCATTCTAAGGTGTGCAAAATGTCTTTTCCATCACGACCCTAGGAGATATTCAAGTATTCTTATCTTTGTTTTATAGATGGAGAAACTGAAATGCAGAGACAATTAAAGGCGGTATCCAGGATCAGAGGGTCAGCAAGGGCCAATGTGTGTGCTCAGCATTTCAACTCCAAGAGGACAGAAATGTTTTCAAGACCCCACTCAGGTCTCCATATGTACAGAAGTACAGAATTTTGGCCCCAAAGCCCTGGGGGTAAAGAGAGGAAGAGCAAGGGGTGGGGAATTGAGAGGATTGTGCTAGCCAGCTGTCCAGGGAATAAATCTTTTTTAATCAAAGCTGGGAAAGACTCTGAACTGTTTTTAATACCAAATAAGCCAGTCTGTTCCATCCCACATTGACCATCTGCTGCTCTCCCCCATCCTGCCCCTGTTCCTGCCTCTCCTTCTGTGGAACTTCTTTTTCCTTGCAGGTAATGATTACTAAGAAACAACAAAGTGGCTTGGCCCTTATGGGCCACCTGCCTGGAAAAGATGTATTTATTAACTGATCCACTTTACAGAATGAGCTATTCTCCAAACCACTCATTTTTAGGCCTGACTCTTTTTGCCTCCAGTGAACAAGTGGGGGTCAGGAACTGTGGGTTCTAGAGCTGGCTTGGCAGCTGTTCTGTTTTTACCATTTTATTGCTAACATTTCCCCAGGGCCTCTGTTTACCCACTTAGAGGAAGAGAAAGAGTTGCCCTTTTCTAGCTAATGGGATGTGAATATAAATGAGAGAGAGCTTTGATGAAAAGAGATTTATTCTTTTTTTTTCTCTAGTTTGTATTTATATCTGTATTTTTTTCTCTATTCTGTATTTGTGTTCTGGTGTTTGAGTCCAAAATAAAATTTTGAAAAAAAAAAGATTTATTCCCTAGAAATAATAACAACTCTTGTGTATCTTGTAACACTATAAAGGTAACAAATACCTTTTCCACTCCAACCAGGTGAGGAAAATGTCCGGTGGTAATGGAAAGAGTCAGGGGTGGAGTCAGAAGATATGGTTTTGAATTCCATCTCAATTTTACCCAAAGTTTGTTACTTGCCTATATGTGCCCTTCCCTCCTCATCTCTACCTTATGGTTTTCCTGACTTTCTTCAAGACACAGCTCCGACTGTCACCTTCTGCAAGAGGCCTTTCTAGTGACACCTCCTTCCCTCTCTGCTTGGAGGCTCTCCTCCCTCAGCCCCCCAATAACTTCAAGTGCAGTAACCCTCTGAGATTATCTCCCATTTACACCTTCTATGTCTTATAGATAATCAGTGATTTGAATGTTGTCTCCCCGTTAAAGCAGGGACCCTTGTTTTTGCTTTTTCAGTTTTAATATTTTGTACCAAGCATAGTGCTTTTGAACATTTAATTGACTGCCTGCCTGACTGCCAGGTATTGTTCTGGTAGTGAAGATAGTAAAAACAGAGATGCAAGAGTCCCTGCCCTCAGGGGGCTTACTTTCTGCTGGAGGAGAATGAAATCCAGAAATAACTCCTTGTGTGACCCTCAAATAAGTCACTCCCTCCTATTTGAGCCCTAGTTTCCTCATCAGCAAAATGAGGTGGTTGGATGATCTCTAAATTTCCTACTAGGAGGAATCAGGTATTAATAGCCTGATGTCACAGATGAAGAAATTGAGAAACTGAGAGCTTAAGTTGATACTCTAGACCTGTTTGGGGTTTTCTTGGCAGAGATACCAGAATAGTTTGCCATTTCCTTCTCCAGCTCATTTCACAAATGAGGAAACTGAGGCAAACGGGTTCTAGTAAGTCTGAGGCTGGATTTGAACTTGTGAACATGAGCCTTCCAGATTCCAAATCTAGGCCTCTCTATCTACTGCACCACCTAGCTGCCCCTACTACTAGACCTACACAAGAAGATTTCCCACTCTCTTTTCCTAGGAGTGGCAGAATGACAAGGGAGAGGGGTTTGGAGGAGGAGGGAGAAAATGGCTGTATTTTTGACCCTTGGGTCCCATCTCCTACTTTCTGCTGGCCACCCCCTTCAGCCAACCAGAGAAAGCACCCCCAGGTGCTACGATCCCAGCTAGATTCCTTGAACAACAGCGAGGCAGGAATGTGCTTCTTTGTGGAGGAGGAGACTTCAAAGGACTAGGTGGCTACATCAAAGGAAGCCTCCTACACTTGTGAAATTCCCATTTCCAATCCCCCCTCCCCCACAGCTTCCCGTCTGCAGGTTAGCATCTCATTAGCAATTAGTATACCGGAACCTGAGGGTCACAAATTAGCATTCAAAGGCTAGGAATTTGATCAAAAGACTGGGGGAAATTCCATCTAGTGGGGTCTCTTGCCCAAGAAAATAAAGTTAGAACTGTGTAAAGAAATGAGAGAGGTTGGGGATGAATAGAGAGTGTAGAGGCCCCGAAGGGGCATCTTCCTATGCTCAGGTTCAGATCCTGTGTGATGCTGAAAAAGGCATTTCTCCTCCTCTGATCCTCAGTCTGTGCCCTGGTAAAATGATGGGTTTGGACCAGGTGGTCTTTTTCAGTGCTAACTCATCATGCCACCCCAGCCTGGAGCCTAGTTCATTAACCGTCTCTCAATGTGCTATTTATCTCTTTGCCAGATTTTTCCTGAGTTAATGCTATCTCTGCCCCACTCCAGGCTCTGGGGGAGCTAGACCCCAGGACACTGGATGTTAGAAAGCTTAATTCCACTTGCTGTTTAAAAAGGAGAGAGGGTGGTTGAAGATGATAAACAGCTCCACTTCAATGAAGTGAGAGCCCCATCTTGCCCCTCAGATTTTAGGAGACTCATTTCTATTTTCTTTGCAGCTTTCTGCCTCAGTAGCTCACATGGGCAGAGACATTAGTTGCATTTCAGCCAAACACAGAAGGTTTTCAGCTCATAATAAAAGTCATCAGTGAGGCTTCCTGATCCTGATCATATGAGGACTAGTTAAAATTCCTGGTTAAAAGGCCTTCAAGTGGTTATTCTCTAAAGCTCCCTTCTCTTATTTATCCTCTTCCTGTTTATTTAGATCATATGTTTGTTTTTTTCTTTTTTGGAGAGAGGAAGGTAGGGCTATTGATTGGGGTTAAGTGACTTGCCCAAGGTCCCATGGCTAGTTTTTGTGTTAAGTGTCTGAGGCTGGATTTGAACTCAGGTCCTCCTGACTCCAGAGCCAGTGCTCTATTCACTGTGCTACCTAGCCGCCCCCCTCTCCAATCCTTCTTTAATTCTAGGGCCTTACTTCTTAATCATCTCCAATTTATCCTGAATATATCCTGTGCCACCTAGTCACCCCTAGATCATAAGTTCTTAATCTGGTGTCCATGAACTTTTAAAAAAATTTAATAACTAAATATAATTATTTTCCTTTTTAATCCTATGTGTTTTTTCTGAGAAGGAATCCATAGGCTTCACCAGGATGCCCAAAGTGTTATTATACAAAACAAGTTAAAAAGGCTTTCCACTATAGGTTTTCCAGTGGTTCTTTTCCTATAATAAAGGTACCAGTACCTCACTTGGACTAACTCCTCTTTCCCATTCTCAATCCATGGTCAACCTAATTCCTTTTCCCATTAGGCATGTCCCTGATGGATGACTTTTACTTTTGTCTTCATTTATATAGTGAATGTGACAATAAAGATGAAGTTAATTTCTTTGGGTTGTGGTCATTTGACAAAGATTACATACTTTCTGTCTCCCTACCCCCACCCCATCCCTTTCTAGTTTCCTTACACTGGCACTCTAACATGCTCCAGTGACACTGGCTTTGCTGTTTCTGGAACAAGACGCTCCATCTCCTGACTCAGGGCATCTTCACCCACTGTCCCTCTTGCCTGGAATTCTTTTCCTCATCTCTGCCTACTGGCTGCCTTCAAGTCCCAGCCAAAATCATATCTTCCACAGGAATCCTTTCCATATCCTCCTTAATTCTAGTGCCTCCATCTGTTGATTTTTCCCAATTTGTACTGTATGTAGTTCATTTATACATTTGTAGTTGTTTGCATGTTGTTTCCCTTGTTAGACTGTGAGCTCCTTGAGAGCATTACTGACATACTGGCTAAAAGCCCCTAAGATCGTGTTGATTTAATCAGTTATACATATTATTATTAATTCCATATTGCATACTGCTCTCCTTCCTACTTAGTAGGGTTGAACCATACTAACCTTTTTGCTGTCCCTGGCCCAGAGTAGCCTTTCCAATTCTCTCTTCCTGGCTGTCCCCCTTTCCCAGTAATGTATTTCCTTCTTACCTTGGCCTCTTAGAAACCATTATTTTTGAAGACAAAATTCATACCCCTCTTCTACATGAAGCCATTCCTGACCTCCACAGCTCTGAGTGCCTTCACTCCTTCTAAAATGATCTTGTGTTTATTCTGCATAGATTCTATATAAAATTATTTACATATATATTGCTACCTCTGTAGAATATAGGCTCCTTGAAGGGAGGGGCTTTCATTTTGTCTTTATATTATCATAACCTAAAAGGGTACCTGTACATAGGTGCTTAAAAAGTACATGCTGATTGATTGTCTTTGGAAGATGTGAGAACTCAGTGTTTCCCCAGCTTAGGGCTATTTGGTATTCTTGTTCACTTCCTTGGTCACTGTGCCAATAAACCTACTTAGCCTAACCATTCTGGTGATGAGCCTTTCCATTCTTATTTAGGTTTCTTCTGCGACAACAAACATGCAGTACATGATGAAGACCATCCCACCCTCGAGAATCTTTCCAATTTGACCTAATCTGCCAGACTATTACTCTTCAATAGCATTCTAGAATCCAAGGAGAGCCCCACTTTGCCAAGATGATACCCTAGCCTATGGCATTTGTGGCCCAAGAAAAGCACACTATTTATTTTATGCCCTCTCTTATTGGAAGTGTAGGATGATGTTTGCAAACATTTTGGATGGTAAGTAGGAAATGATTTTGTGAAACACTTTCTTAAAGCATATTGTCCTGGCTATCAAGACTTCCTAGTTATCAACTTTCTGGTTTGTATCTCTGTTCAAGGCTTCATTGAGTAATACAAATACCATCTTGGGGTTTAAATCTTTCCCCTTAGTGGGAATCCCCATTGATTTCAAAGCCATGAACTTTATCTGCCTGGAAAATACACATGCCCTCCTCAGGCTAAGAACCAACACAGGGCTAGTCAGCTCTAAATATTTGGTGACTCCAAAGCAAAGCATTATTTTTTAAAATAAAATTTCTATTAACTTTTTTTGTTTTTACATTACCTACATGTTCACTGCCTCCCCTCCACCCTTTCCCAGAAATACATCCTTTATAATGAAGGTTTATTTTAAAATTAATTTTTTTAATTTATGGAATAGAACGTGCATTTCCATAATACAATATTATGAAGAAATTCCACATGAAACTGCAAATCTATTATGTAGAACTTGTTATTCCTTTCTATATATAATAAAATTATCATGTAAATCTCACCCCCCCCCCATATTTTTAAGGGAAGAAAGAAAAAAGTTCTGCAAAACTAATCAGCATGTTCTAAAAAGTGTGATCATTGAGTCTAACCCGATCCCTTTTCAGACGAAGAAACTGAAGCTCGAAAAGGTTAACTAATTTGCCTAACATCATGAAAGTATTAAGTGGAAGAGCCCACCTTCATGAAACCAGGTCCTCTGATTACAAATCCATTACTTCTCCCACTGCACCAAACTAACAGGATGGTTTATTACCTATTCCTACTTTCACATTTTCTACAATTCTTGTCTGTATTCTTCCATAAGTCCTTTAGACGGTGTTCGTTTGAAAGCCTCTAGCTAAGATCGATCGTTCTCTCCAGTAAGCTTTCCCAATGGGTTTGTAGCGATTGCCATATTTTCGCACTCTACTTTGTATCAGTTATTTGTACACAATCTTACAGAGTCCCTGCTGGACTCTGCTCTCCTAAAGGGCAGGGATCTTGTTTTATTTTTGTTTCTCCAAAAGTGCCTAGCACCTAGTAGGTGTGCAATAAATATCAGTAAAATTAAATTGCAAGGAAAAGCTGGAAAACTCAGCAGCCTCCTTGTCCCCTCATTTTAAAGAAGGGGAGCTTGGGACCCAAGGTGGTTAAGCGATTTGACCCGGGGCAAACAGGAGGGAAGGGTTAGACTAGATAGAATTTGAATTTAGGTCCTCTAATTCCAGACCACTGCTTTTTTCATTCTGCCAAACAGCATCAAAAGACGCGACATCATTTCTAGCCCCAGATCTAGCTGCTTCCTAGGAGGGCGACTTTGAATTTCAGTAAAGGTCTCTGAGCCTCGGTTTTGCTCATCCCTAAACCGGGACAATAAGGCTTACTTCATAGCGCTTTTGTCCTGATAAAACTATGCAAAATCCCATCCACAGCCTGTAAAAAACGGGCAGGTTGCTTGAATAAAAGTTCTTCTCTGGCTCAGAAGATCCTTTCAAAAAAGGAGCCCAGCAAAATCACTTTCTTTCTTAGTCACAGCTATCTTTCTCTAAAAAATAAAGGGATTAGACGAGAGGATTTTCTGCTGAATTCACTTTGGCTCTAACTTTCAATTCTAGCAGTCCAAACCTAAATCCTGGGCTTGCTACTGCCTGGTAGGGGCAATGATAAAATGATAGAAGACCGCCCTCTAGTGGAACCTCATCTGTATACAACAGGGGCTAAATAGAGACGGACCCACAAATTAGGCTCAGGACTATTGGAGACCACCCCATAAACCAGTTCAGTTCCCTCTGTTGCTGGTGTTCAGTCGTTTCAATCATGTCGTGAGCCCATTTGGGGTTTTCTTGACAAAGATACTGGAGTGGTTTGCATTTCCATCCCCAGCTCATTTTACAGATGAGGAAACTGAGGCAAAAAGGGTTAAATGACTTGCCCAGGGTCACACAGCTAGGAAGTGCCTGAGGATGAACTTAAGCTTAGGAAGAAGAGTCTTCCTGACTTACAGAGTAGGAAAATGAGAACCAGATAGTAGTGACTTGACTGAGGGTACACAGATAGCAAGTAGCAATGCCATGATTTGAACATAGATCTTCTCTCTTTAAATCTAGAGCTTTTCTACTATGCTATATATCAATCCCAGTAGCACAGTGGGAAGAGAGCCAGGTCTAGAGCCAGGAAGACTCCTTTTCCTGAGTTCAAAACTGTCCTCAGATAGTTACTGGCTATATGTGACCCTGGGCAAGTCACTTAACCCTGTTTGCCTCAGTTTCCTCATCTGTAAAATGAGCTGGAGAAGGAAATGGCAAACCACTCCAGTATCTTTGCCAAGAAAACCCCAAACGGAGTCATGAAGAGCTGGACACGACTGAATAACAACAACAACAACAACAACACAGTCAATCCCACAACTATTTTTTCCCTAGAACATACTTGACAGATGCCTTCCTTTAGGATAGTATTGGCCTAGTATCTAGTGGTGGTCTTGGATTTTCCTCATATTGGTGCTTCTTGAATCTGAGCTGGCTCCAGCACACCCCCATGACTAAATCAATATAAAGGATTAGCTGTTTGCATGGACAGATTTAAGGACTACAGGCAAAGGGAGAGATCCTCCACCAGTTCTAGGACTTGGTGGTGAATTTTAATGTGTTCCATCCTAGTCTGAGCAGGGACAAATCACCAGCATGCTCTAAGGCCCCCAAGGGCAGGCAGCCCAGTTGAATCTTAGACTTCTTTTGGTTGATCCTTCAGCACCAGACTCAGGAGTTGGCCTGTTATAAGCCCGAGAAGGTTGCTCATTGCCTTGAAGTACAATCTTAGTGTAGTATGATGACCTCCCATCGTGACCCTGAGAACCACTGGACAGAAGCAGAGAGACAACAAAGGAGGAGTACAGGGGAATGAAAGAACATTGGACTCAGACTGGAGAAGTGCTTCAAATCCTCACTGTGTCCCTACTTTTCTAAGTATGGTCAACTTGTTTGATCAGTTTTTCTATGTTTTAAATGAGGTTTTTGTGTAGAAAGTGCAAAGGAGCTCCTTGTTTCTGGGTTAAAAATTTTTTTTTGGTTCATGTTTAAACATTTTGAAAGACTTTATCTTATCTTTGTGGGGAAAGTGAGTGGGCCCCACATGTATAGAAAGACCCAAGTATAGTGGGAGGCCCACATATGGTGAGGGCTTGCCCTTGTGGGAAGCAGAATAGACATCTCTAGTCTTCTCTAAAAAAGGCTTTCATTCCTGCCAGGAGAGGAAGCAGGATGCTGGAGTAGAGGTCGTTCAGCTCTCCTCAGAGAGAGGTGTACTGGAGGGAGTATTAGGCTAGAAGTATGTCTACTCCCTTAAATATTGCTAATCCAAAGGATGAGATCACATTCCATCTTACTTCTGATCGATTTGTCCTTGGGGGAGGGAAGAAGAACCCCCCAGATCTATCTATATCCAAGGCTTAGCCCCTTCCCTACCTAATACCAGTTCCACAATGAACACACAGAAAATAGCAAAGAAATCAATTTATCCAAATCAGTAACAAAAGAGAAACAAGAGAAGGTATGCCTAGGAGGATATATACCAGATCTCCCCTTGGGAGTAAGGTAACTCAGCTCAACCAAGAGAGAGATTCCTGAATCATGCTCAAGGGAAAACTCCACAAAGTTTCCAGAATAGCAAGCTGGGAATAGGGACATAGTGGAGGCTGCCTGCTCCTCTCATGTCTTCCCAGAGTCTTTTCCTTTTGAAAAATGGAGTCACTTCCTTCTTGAAGCCTGAAATAACTTGAAATTTGAAAAGTCCTGAAAAATTCTGAAGCTCCAAGAGTCCCAAAGGGACTAAAGAATCCTGGAGAGGACTGACAAAATCTGGATCTCTCTTGCCTCTTTCCAGCTTTGCCCTATCTTTCATGTAGGGCAGGGCATTCATCTTTACTAATGAGGAAAGAGCTCCATACCAATGGACTTTGGCATAGGGGCTACATTTTATTGATTCCTTTGTTTTTACTTGTTTTTACATCACGTTCCTTCCCAATTATAGCTCTCTCCTTCCCCTGCTTGACCAAGGGAATCGTCTCCATGGCCTACCTGGCCAATGGTAATTCAGGTGAGGCAGCCCACTACCTCAAGAAACATCCCATTCCATTTTAGGGTAACTCTAGTTGTTAAAAAGTTTTCCCTTAAATATGTCTTTTTTCAGTTCTCACTCATTACTCCTAATTCTGCCCTCAAGGACACAGCAGACCACATCCAAACCCTCTTTGATATGGTGTATGGCCTCCAAATAAATTGACACAGTGACCCTGTACCCAGTCTTGAGTCTTTTCTTTTTCAGGCACCTACTTTATGGGGATGATCTCCAGGCTATTGTACATTCTGGTTGCCTTCCCTGCTCTGGTCACTTATCAGCTTGTCAATATCCTTCCTAAAATGTGGCATCCAGAAGTGAATACATGACTTCAGAGGTGGTTGGGCCCTGGCAGAACACAGAGGGAATATCACCTTCCTATTCCTAGATAATTCCTAGATAGAGGTAGTACAGTAGGTAGAGTACAGGGCCTGGAGTTAGGAAGACTCATCTTCCTAAGTTCAAATCTGGCCCCAGACACTTAATAGTTTGTGTGTCCCTAGATAAGTCATGTAAACCTGTTTGCCTCAGTTTCCTCATCTGTAAAATGGGCTGTAGAAGGAAATGATAAACCACTTTGGTGGAAGGAAAGAAGAACCCAAATGGGGTCACAAAGAGGCTGAAATGATTGAACAAGAAGACCTAGATACTATATCTCTTAGTGCTACCAAAGGTAGTGTTTGCTTTGACCACCATATCACATTGTTGACTCATATTGATCTTGCTCCCCACTAAAATTCCCAAATCTTTTTTCTTTTGGTCAACCAATTTCTAGCTATGACTTCCTCTTCTTATTCTTATAAAGATTTTTAAAAAACTCTCAGAAATAAGGTTTTACATTCACCTCTGCTTAATTTTGTCTTATTAGATTTGGTTCAATATTATAGCTGTTAAAGTCTCTGAATCCTGATTCTAGCCTTGCATTATACACAAAATTGGCAAGCATGCCATATATAACTTTATCTAAGTCATCAATAAAATTATTAAATAACCCAAAGTGAAGTACTGATTCCAGGGGTTCTCCACTACAGACATCTTTCCAAGTTGATATCAAATCATTAAAAACTACTTTTTGGACCTATCCATTCAACCATTTAGGTATGCTGGTAAATGTTTAACAATCAGCTTGGGTAGAGGGAATGTAAGCAAGACCCGTGTAATTTTAATCAGCACTATTACCATATTCTCTATCACTTCCTTAAGTCTAGACAGTTGACAAAATTAGAAATCAAGCTGAATTCTGAGATGTAATTGTTTACACTGAAAAATTTAACAGTCTGATTTTCATTAGGTTAAAGCTGTCTCTGCTCCTGAATTTCTGAATCCATCCAATTTGATGTTTAACCTGCCTCCATTTATCTTGTTCACAAAAGAAACATGGGAAAGCTTGTCAGATGCTTTGCTAAAATGCAGTGTCAGGGTAAATGGTAAATAATACGTTAATAATGTTATCTTATTTATCTTGGTATTTACCTCAGAGAATTGTTGTGAAGATCAGCTGAGATAATGCTGGCAAAATATTTTGCAAATATCAAAATATTAAATAGATCTCACTATTATTATTAATCTTATCTATAGCATTTTTTTTATCTACCAGTCTAGTAACTGCACAAAAAAGAAATGAGGTTAGTTTGGCACATTCAGTCTTTATTGAATCCATGGTTGCTCTTTTTTTTACCTTTTTGGAGGGCATTTGGGGTTAAGTGACTTGCCCAAGGTCACAGGCTAGTTTTTCTGTTAAATGTCTGAGGCTGGATTTGAACTCAGGTCCTCCTGACTCCAGGGCCTGTGCTCTATTCACTGTGCCACTTAGCTGCTCCTCATTTCTATTTCTTAAGGCAGCAAACTAGTTTATGAGATTTTCCTAGAAAATTGATAACAGTTGTTTTAAGTTGTCACTGAATCTTGTTTTAAATTGTTCTGTTAATGCAAACTGTGAGTCATTTATGTTTCACATTTCTTTTGTACATAAGACTAAATTACCTGTGGATGGCTCACTTCACTTTGTATCAGCTTCTAGAAGTCTTTCCTTGCTTTTCTGTATTCATCATGCTTGTTGTTTCTTACAGAATAACAATATTTCATTACATTCATGTAGTATAACTTTTGTTTTAGCTATTACATAATCAGGGGGAATCTTTTTTTTTTTTTGGAGGCAATCAAGGTTAAGTGACTTGTCCAGGGTCACACAGCTGGTGTCTGAGGTTGGCTTTGAACTCAGGTCCTCCTGTCTCCTGGGCCAGCACTTTATCCACTGTGCCACCTAAATGCCCCCCTTCTCTTTTTGGGAGACAATCAGAATTAAGTTGTTTATAGTTCTTTGCTATCACAAAAAGTGCTGCTGGAAATATTTTATTGTATACGGGTCCCTTCTTTTTGTCAGTGAGCCCCTTGGTGGGAGATGCCTGACAGTGAAATTTTTGGGCCAAAAGATATGAACATACAACCAAAACTGGTCTCTTCAAAATCCCCAGTAATCTCTTAATTGCCAAATCTAATTGCTTTTTCTCAATCCTCCTTTTTCTTGACCTCTCTGTAGCCTTTGACACTGTCAGCTGTTCTCTTTTCCTTGGTACTATTTTCTCTCTAGGCTTTCGTGACACTTCTCTTTTCTGATTCTTCTCTTGCCTCTCTGACTGCTCATCCTCTTCTTTGCTCAATCTTCATCCAAGGCAAGCACATGAATTGCAGATGTTCCCAAGGGCTGTGTCCTGGACCCTCTTCTCTCCTCCCTCTATGCTACTTTGCTTAGTGATCTCATCAACTCCCATGGATTCAATGATCATTTCTATCTGAAGGTTCTCATGTCTATTCATACATCGGTGACTTCTCTGCTGACCTCCAGTCGCACATCTTCAAATGCTTATTGGACTTCTCAGATTGGATGTCCTATAGGCATCATAAACTCAACATGTTCAAAATAGAATTCATTCATTCATTCCCCACACTCCACCCCAATCCTCCCCTCTTCCAAATTTCTTTGTTACTCTAGAGAACACAGCGATCTTCCCAGTTACCCAGGCTGAACTCCCTGTTTTCCCTACTTCTCCTCCTCCCATACCCAATTTGTTGCCGAGGCCTGTTAATTTTGCCTTCTAATATCTCTCAAATACCACTCCTTATTTCTGTTGCCCCCATATTGGTGCAGGTCACAATCATCTCCTGCCTTTCCCAATTCCCTTTCATTCTAATGACTTCTCTCTGTTGATTACTTCAAATTTAACACATATATGGCTTTCCATGTTGTCTCCCATATTAAACTGTGAGTTCTTTTGAGGGAAGGAACTGACTTGTGGCATTTTTGTATACCCAGTGCTCAGCACAGTGAAATGTTTATTGGCTATCATGATCTCATAGCACTATACTCTGCCCCCGCTCAGTCTGGGCCAGGGAATTCGAAGATTACTATAGCACAGTTCCTCCCCTCAAGGAGATCACAACAGTCTACAAATATAAAACATGTATACAAATAACTAGAATATAAAGTAGAACATGATAAGCTCACAAAAGAAGCAGGAACAAAAGGCTCTGAGGGTTCAGAAAAGAGAGAGATCAGTTGTGGAAGTCTTCAAGGAAGAGGTGGCATTCAATCTAGCTCTTTAAAAATGAATAAGGTTAGGGCCAGCTAGGTGACACAGTGGATAGAGCACTGGAGTAAGGAGGACCTGAGTTCAAATCTGTCATTTGATACTTACTACCTGTGTGACCCTGGGCAAGTCACTTAACCTCAACTGCCTCCAAAAATAATGAATAGGGTTTCTTTATTTAAATTTAAAAAATTCTTAACAGATGTCAAACAAAATGAGCATTCCATTTACAAAGTAGAATAGAAAAAAAATTACATGAAACCATGACTCCTAGTTATATACAGCTTGCTTTTCCTTTTAAGTACCTAAGTTAAATGATTAAATGCATAACTTTCAAAGCTGTCCTGCTTATCTATTTTCCTTCTAAATTTCTTTCTGTTCACTTCATTTAAAAATACTTCAATGATTGTTTTTTCTAGTCTTCCTTTTTCTTTTTTTCCGCAATCCTCTTGCTAGTATTGGCCACCATAGGATTTCAACAAGCATTGGTGTCAAGGAGTTAGGGGAGCCATAGCCAAAGTAGGAAATAGCATTAGCACTATGGTAAGGAAAATAATGCATAGTGGAGAAGGTAGTAAGGACTGGAAATAGAAAAGAATTCTCATTCTCTTGTTTTGTACATAAGAGATTTCACAAGGCATTAGGAGAAAGGACACTGGAGCCAAAACCAGACCCTTGGAGGCAGAGATTGAAGATAAATGGGAGGGGGTGACTGCCTGGAGGGAACAGGAAGGAATGGGATCAAGGGCACAAATAGAGGGATTAGTTTAAATGAGCCTTCTGTGAATGAACCGGAAAGGAAGTAGTAGAAGATAAGGCTGCCAAGATAGGTTGGAACCAGATTATGAAAGGTCTTGAATTTTACATTAAGGAGGGGATTGTGATAGAGACTGGATCTGGGACTCTATTGCTATAGAAAGTGCTCAGATGGAAAAAAACTGCCCTTTACCAGTGTTTCTTCTCTGCAATTTATAGATGAGAGCAAAGGTGTCAGGAACAAGGCCTGCCACCCCCATGCAGCCCAAATGCCTCCTGAACCAGATTAAAATGTAATTGGGAAATATTTAGCAAAATAAATAAAAATACAATAAAACAGAGATAATATAACATAATGTAATAATAGATAATGTAATATAAACAAAGTCAGTATGCAGGCACAGGGATCCTCATGTAGGGATTAGTGGTCCCATTTCTATTTGAGTTTGTCACCATTGCCTTAGAGTACTGATAGGTAAAGTGATTTTGCCTAGGATCTCCTAGCCAGTATGTGTCAGAGGCTAGAGGTTCTCTATCCACTACTATTCCATGCAAGCAATTGGATTTTATTTTGTAGGAAGTAATCAATCAGATGTTATGTGGAGTAGGGTGACACCTTCAGGTCTGTGTCAATCCAGGGTTCCACTGTATTAGGCAGATTGATCTAGCCATAGAGGTATACTGAAGGAGCAGAGACTGGAAGGAAGACCAGTTAGGAAGTCATGGCAATAGTCCAGGTGAGAAGATTAGAAGAGGGGGAGTACAGAACCAAAAGGTCAGTTTTCTCATCTGTGAAATAAAGAGATTGAACTGGGTAATCTCTTAGATAATCATTTGTAGGTCTAATGTCCTATGAGTCAATCAGATATTGCAGAGGTAAAATCTTGGCAATCGACTGACTATGGAGGTGAGGGAGAGGTCAGAGTGATGGCTCACATCAACCCAGGCAGGATCAAGGAAATAAATGCTTCAATTGAAGAAGATCTGTAGATCGGGAACTTTTATCTTGTGTAATTCAGTTGGCACTGGTCTTGTGTGAAATCTTCTGGCTTTGGTCAGGTATAATATCTTAGACTTCCCTGAGGGGAAATACTGTCCTTTACACAACCTGGAGCTTTCAATTTCTAGAATTAAAGGAAGAACCAAGACCTCCAGCTGGATTAGGGGCTTTGCCCAAGTGTCAATCAGACAATAAACATTTTATTATTATTAAATAAATTATTTTATTTATTATTTTACTAGTAGGTAATTAATTATTATTAAATACCTACAATGTTCCAGGCTCTGTTCCAAGAGCTGGGGACACAATGAAAAGCAAAAAATAGTCCCTGCTATCAAGGAATTCACAGTCTAATGGTGGAGACAACATGAAAATAACTGTACACAAATGAGATCTAAGCAGGATAAATTGAAGATAATCAACAAAAGGGAAAATATTAGCATTAAGGGGGTTGGGAAAGGCCTCTTGTAAAAGGCAGAATTTTAGCTGGGACTTGAAGGAAACCAAGGAAGGCAGGAAACAGAGATGAGGAGGGAGAGAATTCCAGGCCTGGAGGAGAGCCAGTGAAAATGTCTGGTGTCTAGATATGCAGTATCTTATTAGAGGGACAGCAAGAGACCACTTAGGTTGATTCATCATCCCTCAGGAAATAGATGTTTGATAAATGAATGAGTAATGACATTCAACCCCATTGCAAAGGGTCTACATTCCTCACAGGTGGCCTTATCTTCTTTGGAATCTATTACAGTCTCTTGTAGCTACATTGGGATATACAGAGTTTTCCAGAAGAGACAAGCTCTCCTGTGTTGCTATAAAAGCCAGAAGCCTTTATTATAGGTATATTTCCAGCATAGAAAATTCTAAGGGTGGAGAGAATTTTTGAAAACACTAGGGCAGGGATGGCAGTCAGGAAGAAAAGGCATGTCTATAGTAGAAGCAGCCTTCCAAAAGAAAAGTTACCCCCGCCCCAAACCCAGTGTGTTTTTGTGACGTCATATCCTCATCCTCTGTACCCTAATTGTCCTCTGAAATGGGATGGAGATTCTCCACAGAAAGAGCTTCTAAAAATATTTTTGTACATATAGGTCCTTTTCTTTCTCCTTTAAAAAAATTTCTTTGGGTTATAGACCAGTAGTGCTATTGCTAGGTTAAAGGGTATGCAGTGTTTAATTGAAACTTTGAGCTTAGTTCCAAATTATTCTCTAGAATGGTTAGATCAGTTCACAACTCCACCAACAATGGTGGAGACCTGGTACAGCTAATCAGTTCACAACTCCACCAACACAATGCATCAGTATCCCAATTTTCCCCACATCTCTTCCAGCATTTGTCATTTTTCCTTTTCTGTCATGTTGGCCAGTCTGCTAGGTATGAGGTAATACCTCAGTTGTTTTAATTTGCATTTCCCTAGTCAGTAGTGATTCAGAGCATTTTTTCATATGACTATATATATATATATTTTTTTTTCATATGACTTTGATTTCTTCATCTGAAAATTGCCTGTTCATATCCTTTGACCATTTATCAATTGGGGAATGACTTGTATTCTTTTTTTTTTTTTGAGGGCATTGGGGTTAAGTAACTTGCCCAAGGTCTCATGGCTAGGTTTTTTGTTTGTTTGTTTGTGTGTGTGTTAAGTGTCTGAGGCCTGATCTGAACTCAGGTGCTTCTGGCTCCAGGGCCGGCACTCTACTCACTGCACCACCTAGCCTCCCCAAATGACTTGTATTCTTACAAATTTGAATCAGTTCTCCATGTATTCTAGAAATAGAAATATATTTTGCTGTTTATCAGAGAAACTTGCTATACCTCTTTTCCCCCAGTTTTCTGCTTTCTTTCTAATCTAGGCTGCAATTGGTTTTGTTTGTGCAAGAGTTTTTTAACTTAATGTAATCAAAACTATCCACTTTATACTTTGTAATTCTCTCTATCTCTTGTTTGGTCATAAATTCTTCCCTTATCCTTAAATCTGACAGGTAAACTCCCTAATTTGCTGATGGTATCCCCTTTAGGTCTAAATTATGTATGCATTTTGACCTTATCTTGGTATATGGTGTGAGATAATTAGTTTCTGTTAGACTCTTTCCAATTTTCCCAGCAGTTAAATTTTTTTTTTATAAATCAGTGAGTTCTTGTCCCGAAAGCTTAGATCTTTGGGTTCATCGAACACTAGATTACTATGATAATTTATTACTGTTTGCTGTTTACCCGATCTATTCCACTGATCCACCACTCATTTCTTAGCCAGTACCAAAAAGTTTTGATGATTACTTCTTTACAATACAGTTTGAGACCTGGTATAGCTAAGCCATTTTCCTTCACATTTTTTTTTCACTGAGCCCCTTAATATTCTTGACCTTTTATCTTTCTAAATTAATTTTGTTATTTTTTTATAGCTCTTCAAAATAATTTTTGGTAGTTTGGAATGGCACTAAAAAAGTAAATTAGGTAGAATTGTCATTTTGATTATATTGACTTGGCCTACCCACTGGCAATTAATATTTTCCCAATTGTTTGGATCTGACTTTACTTATGTGAAAAGTATTTTGTAGTGGTGTTCAAATAATTCCTGGGTTTTTCTTGGCAGGTAGACTTCCAAGTATTTTATATTGTCTACAGTTATTTTAAATTAAATTTCTCTTTTTATTTTTTCCTGCTAGACTTTGTTGGTAATGTATGGAAATGTTGATGATTTCTGTGGGTTTATTTTATATCTTGCAGCTTCACTAAAGTTGTTAATAATTTCAGGTAGTTTTTTAATTAATTCTCTAGTATTCTCCAACTATATTGTCATATTATCTGTAAACAGTGATAATTTTCTCTCCTCATTGCTTATTCTAATTCCTTCAATTTTTTTCTTCTATTGCTATAAGTAGTATTTTAGTACAATGCTGAATAATAAATGGTGACAATGGGCATCCTTGCTTTCACCCCTGATCTTAGTCGGGAAGATTCTGGTGTTTCCTTATTATACATAATGCTTGCTGATGGTTTTAGATGTTACTTATCATTTTAAGGAAAGCTCCATTCATTCCTATATTTTAGCAGTTTTTTTTTAATATGGGAATAAATGTTATATTCTGTTAAAAGTTTTTTTCTGCATCTATTGAGATAATCATATGATTTTTGTTGTTTTTGTTATTGATACAGTCAATTGTGCTGATTGTTTTCCTAATATTAAATCAGCCCTGCATTCCTGGTATAAATCCCACCTGGCCATAGTGTTTGAAACTTGATATATATTGCTGTAATCTTGCTAGTATTTTACTAAATTTTTCTATATCAATATCCATTAGGAAAATTTGTCTATAGTTTTCTTTCTCTGTTTTTGCTCTTCCTGGTTTAGGTGTCAGCATTATATTTGTATTATAGAAGGAATTTGGTAGGACTCCTTCTTTGCCTATTTTCCCAAATAGTTTATAAAATATTGGAATTAATTGTTCTTTAAATGTTTGGTAGAATTCACTTGTGAATCCATCTGGTCCTGTTGATTTTTTATTAGATAACTTATTGGTGACTTGTACAATTTCTTTTTCTAAAGTAGGGTTACTTAGGGATTCTATTTCCTCTTCTCTTAATCTGGTCAAATGATATTTTTATAAATATTCATACATTTCACCTAGATTATTAGATTTTATTGGCATATAATTGGGCAAAATAGCTTCTAATAATTTAATTTCATCTTCATTGGTGAATTCACTCTTTTCATATTTGATATTGGTAATTTGATTTTCTTCTTTCTTTTTTTTTAAACCAAACTAACCCATGGTTTATCACATGGGTAAAGAACTTGCAGTCTCAAGGCCATGTGTGACTCTTGAAGTCCTCAACTTTTCTATGATTTGCTCTTTGACCCACTCATTCTTCAGTATTAGATTATTTAGTTTCCAATTAATTTTAATGCATTTTCCATAGTCCTTTATTTAATGTATTTTTTATCGCATTATTACCTGATGATGATGCATAGAATATTTCTCCTTTTCTGCACTTGGTTTTAAGGTTTTTATGCCCTAATACTTGATTAATTTTTATGTAGGCATCAAGTACCACTAAGGTAAAGGTATATTTCTTTCTGTCCCCACTTAATTAGACCCAGCAGTCTATCATATCTAACTTTTATAAAATTTTATTCATCTCCTTAAATTCTTTCTTATTTATATTTTGGTTAGATTTCTCTAGTTCTGAAGGAGGAAAGTTGAGTTCCCCTACTAGTATAGTTTTACTGTCTATTTCTTCCTATATCTCATTTAACTTTTCATAGGATGCTAAATCTTTGCAATTCACAGTGGTTCCCCTCAGTGTTAAAAGGTGATCTTAAACAGGAGCAGAACCAGAAAAATCAGGACCATAGCAAAGATGATGTCACTTTCTACATAGTCATAATCACTACACCATACCCCTGGCTATAGTCAGTTGCCCTGTACTATCACCCATTTAGTGTTCCTTGGCCTGCCATCCAGTATCTCTCCCCTCCAGCACCCCCCCCCCCCCCTTGAGGGAGTGTAAGAAACAGTCCTTACCTTATGAGAGGTCTCTGAAGAATGTCTCCCTTTCTATAGGGGCTGATTAGACACCTTCACCTCCCCTTTACTGCTTTAATGTTTCCTCCTTGTGATGCCACTCCTTGGTGTTCTGAGCCCTCTCTGGGGGCTAGTTATATGATGATCACTGGGTATCTTACTGGCAGTAGTGGGCCTGCCTTTTGCCACTGCCCAAGTCAATGCTGTCTTTTATGACTGGGTTGCTATTGCTGCTAGGAATTGATCCACTGTCTGCAGTTGGTGGGGCCCACATCTCTGCCCTCTTATTGTCTGCTTCATGCTGTCACTGGGTCCCTTTCTTCTGCCCACTGGTTGCTCAGTCACATTAAGTTGCTATTCCCTCTGCTAGGGTAAGACCTGAGGACTATTTTGCTGCTGCTGCTTGGACCTGACTCTGCCCCATGACATAGAAGGTGATGAGGGCCTATTCAGCCACTGCCTGCCTGAGTTCCACAGGAGAGCCAAAGGTGCTGATACCACTGGGACATTTCTCCTGTGGTTGAAGAAATGTTCCTGGGGTCTGACTTCTGTATTCTTCAAGGGCCCCTCACTGGGTGGGGGGGAGAGGAGAGGAGAGGAGAGGGAGAATTACATTTCATAGTTCACAGGTGATAGTAGAAACTTTTAAAGCTAATATAGCATAGCTTCCTGTCCTCAGATATTTAGATGGGTACAAATGAAATATTTATCCATATCCCCAAATCTAGAAATGTCTCTGGTTTGTGCCAAAGAATCATTATGAAATCCATGTGGCACACTTGTGGTCGTTCTCTCAAATTCCAAATAAAAAACAAACATACAAACAAAACTCCAAGAGTTTCTTCTGAAGAGTTCTTAGACAATCATACAGGTCCAAGGATCTGCTTTGGTTTATATTCTCTCACTTTGGGGATCCTTCATACCACTCATCAATAGTTAGCTATGTCCACACATAAATTATAGGGCTGAAAACTTCTGGTTTATCTCCATTTGTCATTTCCAAAAAAGCCATTCAAAACCAAACAGCTTAGACAAATATGATTCCCTTAAAAATGGGATGTGCCTTTTTTCAGCTGGTCTCCCCTGAGGCAGCTGGGTGATGATAATCATTAGCAATGAAAAGGCATGCAGTCCCAGAAAGGTTTGAGTAAAGCAAGTTTCTCTGAATTTGTCCTCTCCCCCCCTATTTTTTTTTAATAAGGGGAATGTTTCTTTCTCCATCCGCCAAAATTCAGTCCCTCTAGGTTGCTTTGTGAGTAAACTGAATTCTGAAGAAATCCCCTTGTAGAACTTGGAGGACACTTAAAGCACTAGCCTGGAAGGTCCAACAAAGCTGGAAGGAACAAAACACACTTGAATGTAATTATCTCCAAGATACAGAGGTCTGGCCTGAGTCACACTGTTCTTTTTTTACTGGATGGTTACAGGAAATTTGTTCTTTAATTTCTCAGGAGTTGGGGTGTGTGTGTGTGTGTGTGTGTGTGTGTGTGTGTGTGTGTGTGTGTGTGTGTGTGTGTGGTGCCTTGAAATAAACAACCAAAAAGTGCCAAGTTCTAGAAGAAGGAAGGACAGTCCTGACTCACCTCCCTCTGCACTGCCCATCTCTCTTTTGGATGATCTGATTATATTCCAACCTGCAAGACTATGCCACTTGTTCTGTGCTGGGATTGACATAGGCCAGATCCTTGGTAGTTTAGGTTAGAACTAAAGAAGAGATTTGTAAATCATTCAAAAGTAGCAAAGGGAGGTTTACTTAGCCGTAACACAAAAAGGATATTCAACAAGGCTGGGACACTTGAGGACACCTCAAGTTGATTCAATTGAATAAAGCTCCAATTATGGGCTAAATACCAGCCAAGCACCACCAGGAGGCCTTTCTGCATCTCTTCCTCTGCCCCACTCCAACAGTGATTGTAGGACTATTTTGCGTCTACTTTGCATTTATCTTATATGTACTGATTTTTATACATGCTGTCTCTCTGATCAGAAGGTAGTCTCCTACATTGTACAAAGTAGCAGCAATGTTGTAACAATGATCAGTAATGATCAAGACAGTGATACAAGATAATTCCAAAGGACCATCCATGAAAAAACCTCCAGGGAGAGAACTGATAAACTCTGATTGCAAATTGAATTAGAGCTTTTCTATTTCCTTTCTTTTTCTTTTTTTTGTTTGTGTGTATGTGTTTTCTTTTGAAACATGGCTAATACAGAAATATATTTTGCATATTTTTACATATATAATTGATATCTTATTCCTTACCTTCTCAATGGTTGGGAGAGAGGCAGGAGGGAGGGAGAGAATTTGGAATTCAAATTTTTAAAAAATAAATGTTAATTTTTAAAAAAATATAATTGGGAAATACTTAATAAAACAAAATTTATAATTAAAAATAGGATGTATTCTCCTTTGTAGTCCCAACACTGAACAGGACTGGCATATAGTAGTCACTTAATAAATGTTCATGAATTAATTGATTGATCTTATGCTTGAACCCAGACCTTGAATCCCTCTAATTCTCCTCAGAACAGAGCTGGATATACTTCCAGAAGGGCCCACACCTTAGTAGTTTGGTGACTTCCAGGCCATTTTCATCATTCCCCATATTAATCCCATGAGGATACTAGGAATGTTATGGATTGAACAAGAAAATCGTGATTTGCATATATGTAGCATTGTTTATATACACATAGATATCAATGAACAAATATCTGTTTGGATGATTTCTAGACAAGGTACCACAAATAGTAAATAAATGTGCTTTGAATATTTAACAAAATACTAAAAGTTCCTTTATAGTTTCTGATTCTGCTAAATTTCTCCTTGACCTCATGAAGTTCAACAGATCCCTTGAGGCTAATAGCTATTTGAATTTAACTTTTATAGTACAGATACTTTTGTAACTATAGTATTTAGCCTGAGGACCATTCCAGGCTAGGCCATACATGTCCCCTTTAAAGAGAGGGAATTAGACAGGATCTTTTAACTTGCCTACCCTAATGGGAAGTCAATCCATCCAGGAATACCCAATGAGACAAACCTACTAACCAGATTAAAGGGGACAAGAGAAGAGTTTCATCCACTTTCTAAATATATCTTGTATGTACATAGTTATTTCCATGTTGTCTCCCCCATTAGAAAGTGAGCACCTTGAGGTCAGGACAGTGTGTTTGCCCTTCCTTGTATCCTCAATGCTTAACCCAGTACCTAGTACATAGAAAGAGATTTATAAGACTTGTTGACTAATTGACTGATTCTCCTATTAGTAGGGCCCATTAGTGATGCTCAAGGACTGGAAATTGCAAGAGCAATGAGTACTCTCTTTGAGTCACCTTAGGAATTGCTGCTAAGTAATTGCAAAGTCTTGTTATTCTTCTGATAGCTGTTATTCCATTTAGTACATGTCTATATTGTCAAATATGAGGTATCTTCTTTCCTAGGTCAGTGATGAATCAGAATGAGAAATCTAGCATCCTTTAAGATTAGGACAGTACTCATTTGTCTGGGATGGTTTAGATTCAGTCATGGTTGGAAGCAAAAGGATGGATGGCTTTTTGAAAGACTCTTCCAGTCCAAGGAGTCTAAGTTTTCTTCTTGATAAAGGAGAAAAATCTGCTTCTAGACATCCTAGAATCATACCTAGTGTTTCTGGCTATTATCTTGGATGTTTGTTTTCTAATGTAAGGTCTTTCAGAGTTTCTAATCTCTTACCTTTAAGAGAGAAGTCCTTATTTTTGGATTATATAACTTGGCTTCTAGGAAAAACTCAAAAGAAGTGGCAAAGAGGAAATCTTGCAAGAGGATTATTTGCAAAATAAAGAAGCTCAGTTTTGGGTGCTCCAATTTTAGGAAGGGGGTAAATGGGAGAGTGTCCAGGATAGTGATGAGTAATTAAAGGACTTGGGGATGCTTAGCCAGCTCAGATATGTAAAAAATCGGAGGGAATGACCACAAAGTCAAAATCACAGTAGGAATTGTTAGAAGACAAGAGGGAAGCAGCAAAAACCTAGGAATCAAAAACATAAGACAAAAAGATGGAGTTTGTACAGAGGGCAATTGACTTTCTAGCAATGGGAAGCACTTGTAGTATAATGGTGTCATAGATTTAGTAGAGCAGAGACCTCACTGGCCAAGCAGTTCCATCCCCTCATCTGAGAAAAATTAGGTCCACATAGATTGCATGACTTACCCAAGGTCACACAAATCACCATGGCAGAGCTGAGATGGGTTTATAACATCCCCACTAAAGCTGTAGGTGAAGAAATAGATCAAAATGCCATATAGGAAGGAAGGTGTGGCAAAGATGAAAGAGAAGAAAGAAAGTTTATTCTTCTTGCTTCCATGGGAGTTTAGTAGAACATCAGGCACAAAGAAAGAGTACAGGGAAACAAAATAAGGTTCAAGGTTATTTGGAGAAAATGGAATATAACCAAAGGGAAAATAAAGGGCTTCACAGATAAGAATAGCCTTCCTACTGAATATAGATCCTCCAGTACTCTTAGGAATGGTCATGTTAGCAGTCTACAGTAAGGTATAGTGTGAGTGAAGATCTTTAATTTACCATTGGCTTATCAAACGGTTTAAATGATACTGACTTTTCTATCCACTTACATAATAGTTTAATAAATTATCTTAATGTTCCTTCTATAAATATTCCTTCTAAAATATACTACCCCAATCCCTAGGACTTCAACTCTTCATTTTAATGACAGATGATGGAAAGAGCACTGGATTTCGAGTCAGGTGCTTTGGTCTTGAATACAGGCTATGTTCACTGGTTATCTGTGAGGTCTAGGAAAATCACTTAAACTCTATAGGCCTTATTTTCATCCTATGTAAAATAAGGTGATTGAATGAAGTTATCTCTAAAGTCCCTATTTCAATGTAGTATTTTTTTCAATATGTAAATATTATTAAGAATCTACTTTGTTTTGGGGTTGTTTTTTTGGTCTTTCTTTACATTTTTTTAACTTTATGGAATAAAACAAGCATTTCCATAACATAGTATAATAAAAAAAGATGATTGCTCATGAAACTGCAAATCTATTATGTACAGCTTGCTATTCCTTTTAAATATGGAATGAAGTTATCATATACATTTCTTTTTTTTCCTTCCCTCCCCCTCCCCCCAGATGGCTACCATTAGACAAAAAGAGATATCTATGTCAAATACCTACTTTGTGTCAAGCTCTGTGCTAGGTTTTAGAAATTCAAGTACAAAGAATATAACACTCCCCCCTCCCCCAAAGCTTACATTCTAGTGCCAGACACAAGAATTAAATACATATAGTGCAATTGGAAATATATATGAATATATATATATACACATATTATATATATATATATATATATATTCATACACACATTTAGTTTGGGAAGGGGAGCTTTAGCAATTGAGGGAATTAGGAAAGGGTTCATACACAAGATAGTACTTGAGTCATGTATTAAAGAAAGAGAGAGGCCCTGTGAAGCTGATGCAAGGAGAGGAGCATCCTATTCCTGTAGGATGTACAAGGGCAGAGCAAGATTGAAGATAGAAGGTTGTGTGTAAGCAATAGAGAAAAGGTCAATTTTGGGGTGTGGAGGAGGGAGTAATGTCCAAGAAGGTAAGAATGATTGAGCGGGGTCACATTTTGTAGGGCTTTAAAATCTAAACCGAGAAGTTTATATTTAATTCTATGACAATAGGAGGCCACTGGAGTTGATTGAGAAGGGGAGTCACATGGTCAGATCTGCACCTGGCAGCAATTTGTAGGATGGACTGGAGTGAGGACTTATTTGAGTGGCAGAGTCCAGTTAGGAGACTTGCAGTAATCTAAGTGAGAGGTGATGAGGGCCTGAGCTAAGGCAGTTGCTGCTGCATATGAGAGGAGAAAAAGGGGTGGGATCTAAAGGATGCAGATGGAAATGGCAAATTAGGCAGAGAGTAAGGAGTCCAGGGTAATGCCAATTGAATGACATCAATGGAAGGGGGGCTTACTTGTGTTCGTTCTTTTTTTGGGTGGGGAGGGGACTTACAATTTCATTAGTGTAGGGAACTCTTGGTAAGGAAATGCCTTCTATCCATGCATGTGGGCAACTGCTCTGAAATTTATGGTTTCAGAATGGTACCTGGCGTAAGTGACTTGCCCAGGTCACACAGCATTTGAATATTAGGGGTAAGACTTTAACCTAGATCTTCTTGACTACGAGACTGACTTTCTATCCAATCTTTCCCCACATGTGTTCCTATGAACTCCCAAACAGATTCCTTCATAGCATTGCTGGCAATGTTCCTTGGTTCTCAATTTCTGTGGCTTTAAAACTGGAATGGTAAAACTTGACACTCTCCTCTCTTAGAAGTATAGTGAGGGGTCCTGAGATAATGTCTAAAACCAAGGGATAAAGCTAAGGAGTATCCGATCAAATGTTTTTGGGTCACTGAGTACCCTAGGGATTTATGTTTCTATTCTTGCCCTGGCTGGGGAATGGAAGGTAGGGCTATATGGTGGTGGTTGAGATTTCTTGCTAAAGAAAAAGTAAACACTGCTGATAAAATCCCAGCTGGTCAGACCACACTGGATAGATAATGGCATCAGATCATTCCAGACACCTTCCATTCTGGCCTGGTGACTTAGAGACTGACAAGATTACATCTGTTCAGCTGTCTCATTTCCATAAGGAACAATGGAGCATTCCAAACAGGGAAAAGGTCCAATTACCAGTCTCAGGCAGAGAGAGCCTGGGGGAACTCTGGGAGGCTGAAAAGCCCTCAATACAGGCAGCAGGACCATTGTTCCTAGAGCACCTGCTGCAAGGCACCCTTTGATGACACAAAGGCTCAATTCCTGAGGCCAAACAGTCAGCAAAGAAAGAACTTTCTTTCTATGTGGTTCACCAGATGACCAAACCTTAGTTCTAATCCCATCCTCTTTTCCCTTTCAGGGAGGAGTCCTCTCCTTCACCTCTTTCAATTTTGATACCTTTAAATTATCATCATTTACTTATAGAGAGGGAGCTGGGTTAAGGATACATGTCCCCCATTTTTACACAGTAACAGCAATATTGTGTGATGATCAACTTTGATAGACTTAGCTCTTCTTGGCAATACAATGATCCAAAATAATTTCAAAAGACTCATGATGGAAAATGCCATCCACATTCAGAGAAAGAACTATGGAGTCTGAATGCAGATCGAAGCAGGCTGTTTTCACTTTTTTATGGCTTTTCCCTTTTATTCTTTTTCTTCTTTCACAACATGACTAATGTGGAAATATGTTTACATGATTGCACATGTCAGATTGCTTGCCATCTTGGGGAGGGGGGAAAGGAAGGAAAGGAGAAAAAATTGAAAATTCAAAATCTTATTAAAAATGAATGTTGAAAACTATCTTTATATGTTATTGGAAAAAATAAAATGCTACTTACAAAAAAAAAAAAAAAGGAGACTTGTTCCCCAAGTCCACGCTCCTTGGAGCCTGGCTTTGAGACCTTGGACAGTTCATACTGCCTCCTGATCCATAGGTTCATAGATTTAGAGAGGGAAGGAATTTTGGAGGCTATTGAATCCAATCCCTCTCAATTTACAAATGAGGAAACTGAGGTTCAGAGAAGTTAAGCAGCTAAGCCCAAGGTCGTGTAATTAAGGCAGAGATGGCATTTGAAACCCAGTCCTCTGTCTGAATCCAGGACCAGTTTATTTGCTCCTGTAGCATGTTGTCTGTAGCATAGATTTGGAAGGAGAAGAGAACTTAGAGGCCATCAAGTTCAAATCCCTCATTTCACAGATGAGGAAACTGAGGCCTAAAGAGATTAAGTGACTTACCTATGGTCACACAGTCAGTATGTGGCAGAGATGGACTTGAACCTATGACTTTCTGCCCTGATTCCCAGCCCAGATTGCCATCCCTTAGACCAAGCTGCCTCTCACAAATTCATACCACCCACAGTCAGATGCAAATTTGATATTCCACATAATGATAACTGATATTTCAATAGTCCTTGTAAGTTTGTAACACACTTTACATATATTATCTCTTCTGAGCCTTGCAAAGGAAGTTCTATAGGCAGTAAATGTACTGGAGCCAGCTCTGACTGGCTGGTTTTCAAATTTTCAGTGTGAGCATTTACAATTCAAAAACAGACAAATGCTACAAATCAGAACTGGATTTCTTGTTTTGTTAGTTTTCTAGACTTAAGAAAGCAATAGAAAAATGTTAATAATGCAGATTAAACTTAAAAGTATATACCCCCACCAAGAGCTGGTTGTTAAACATTTACCAGTGTACCAAGCAGAGGTTCAGGGAAGTTCACTCCATAGTCTAGCAAGTATCAGAACCAGCCTTTGAATTCAAATTTTCCTGCTAACCACTCTCAATATGCCATAAGACTTTCATTCATTCATTTCTTCATCACTAAATATTTATTGTCATCTACTAAATAAAAAAGGGCAGTTAGGTGGTGTAGTGGATACAGTGCTAGGCTTAGAGTCAGGAATACTTATCTTCCTGAGTTCAAATCTAGCCTCAGACACTTGCTAGCTCTATGACCCTGGGCAAGTGACCTAACCCTGTTTACCTCAGTTTCCTCATCTGTAAAATGAGTTAGAGAAGGAAATGATAAACCATACCAGTATTTTTACCAAAAAAACTCCAAATAGGGTCATGAAGAGTCTGACATGATTGAAAATAACTGAACAATAACACTAAATGAAAGAAAGGCACTGAGAAGGATATGAGAAATTTGTAGAGAGATAAAACATGCTACAGAGATTGGTAAGTGCAAGACAAAAGCTATGAGAATCCAGAACAGAAAAGGAAGAAATCACTTTCTCCTTGGGGGGAGGGGGTGTGGAGAAGAATCAAACCAGGCTTCATGGAAGAAGTGACATTTTAATGGGGCCTTGAAAAGGGAGGAGGATGTCAACAGTTGGAGATGGAGGACATTTTAGGCCTAAGGCCAAGGTGCAGAAGTGTAGTATGGCTAGTGGTCTGGTCCAGGTGCTGCATAGGACCCAAGAAGGGAGATAATAGGACATATGACTAGAAAGACAAGAAGTCCTATTGTTGAGGGTGTTGAAGACCAGAACAAAGATTATATATTTTTTCTTTCTACAAGCAATAGAGAGCTCTGAAGACTTTTAAATAAGTGAGACACATGAATGTCTATCTCATTTAGGAAGATTATTTTGACAGAGGTATGTAGGATGAATTTTTTTTCTGGGGGAAAGGGAAGGGAGAAACTAGTGGCAGGGCCTATTACAATAGCCCAGGTGAGAGATAGTTAGGTGCTGATCAAAGGTGGCAATGGAAATTGCCTGGGAGGGATAGATGGGAGCAATACTGAAGAGATCCCATGAACTGATTCAATGTGGGTGTGATGAGACATTAGACAGTCATGCAAAAGGGCATGTTCACCTGTCTAGATTCTGAAATGAAACTGAACTGAGCCCTTAAAATATACCTATGGTTGTGGCCAGCATGTTAAAGAGATTAGAAATGATATTAAGCATTGTGGAGCCCTTCTGATCCCTAGGATTTTAGAAGTAGAGTTGAAAAGGACTGAGGAAGCCATCTAATCCAATCTAATTTTATAGATGAAGCAATAAAGACCCATTGAGGTAAATGACTTGTCCAAGGTCATACATGTAATAAGTGTGAGAGGCAAGATTTGAACTCAGGTCTTCTGGCTCCAGAGTAAGTGGTTTTTCTACTAACTATAACAGCACTAGGGTATTGGCAGGTATGGGGAAAACTTAGGTTGTTTTTTGTTTGTTTGTTTGTTTTTTTTGCAAGGGGGAAGGCAGGGATGCCCAAGGTCACAGGCTAGTAAGTGTTAAATGTTTGAGGCTGGATTTGAACCCAGGTCCTTCTGACTCCAAGGCTGGTGCTCTATTAACTGAGCCATCTAGCTGCCCTATTAGATGCCTTCTAAAGGCTGGTAGTTTAAATAACTTCCTGGATTCTCTTTATTGAACCTGAATTAATGGTACATCTCTGGAATAGAATTGAAGTAACTGGAACAGGAGCCAAAAGGGAATGGTAAAGTTTGGGAAACAGATCAGTCCTGTTTGTTAGAGCAAAGATTAAGGTCTTCAGACAGTACTCATTAAATATTATAATGCATTGGAAAAAACAATTAAAAAAACCTTGACTTTCCAGGAGAAAGAAAACCAAGCCGTCTTACTTACTAGAATGGGGTACGTTCTCCTTCCAAAGATTAATGGTCTACATGCTATTAAATTCTGGTATGTTTGGCTGCCAGACAGGGAGTTGGAGATGAGCGTTGGCTCTCTGGATGACCACCTGTACAACTCCTGAATAACTGATACAACATGCTTAGTTATTGTTCCCTTTGCTACAGTAAAAGACAGAATTAATACAAATGTCAGCCATCAGCCATCATGACTCCTGTAGCTCTGGGCTAGAGGGTGAAGGCAGCTCTGAAGCCTTTTACCAAAGAAGCCAGTCTCTACTCCTCACCTTAGGGAGCTTCTTGACTCAATGTTCTCTAAACTGTGGATTAACCAAGGTTTCTAAAGTTCCTCACTACTGCCTCCACTATTCAATTCCTCTCCCTCTGACTATATACATTCAGGGAGAGGATGTTGTTTTGGGATCTGAGTGGAATGAAAGTCTTGAACAAGAAGTCCAGTAGAGCCTCCCAGCCAGAGATCCCAACTGTTCCTGTGTGACTGTGGCTAAAACACTTAAATGGGGAGAGAAGCACAGCGAGGGACATACACAAACATGCATGTTTCAAAACATATACAATGTTTTAAATGCCAAAAAATTCTATTACCAGTTATGTGACTTTTGACAAATTATTTAATATCTCTGGACTTCCTCTTCCTCATATGGAAAATGAGAAGGTTGAACTGGATGATTAGAGAAGTCCTTTTCAGATCTAAATATATGATCTTATGAAATGACAAGTGTTACAGAAAAGGCTCCCTGCCCCAAAGTGGACGGTAGAAGATATGCTTTTCAAACTTTTCTCAATGCTCAGAAATGTTTTATCCCAGCTCTGCCTGTTGCTACCCTCTCTGGTTCCTGGCCAGCCCTGGGAAATGTCATCTAAGCTTTCATGGCCCTAGGCAGTTTGGTTCAAATTATTGTCAGTCATCCCTATCTCAGAGAGGATGGGAAAGAGGATCATTTCATCTTGTCCCCAGGCCACATTTCTGGTTGACTTATAAGAATTGCTGGGCCTGTCCCAGAGTAGACAAAACTAGAGCAGCTGCAGAGCTGACCTGGCCTTTCAAGTGCCCAATGGACTGTGATATTTGGGCACTGGGGGGCAGACCTCCTGGGCTACTGGGAGGTCAGTTTGGTCTTAAACCAAATAGTGTCAGCCAAGCAAGAATGAACAGCCAGGCAAAATCATAGTTAAAGAAAGAAACCTTTTTCTACCTTTCTTCAGAACCATAAAACTCATCCATTCTGCCAAGGGGAGTAACAGCATATGCCAGGAACAGAATAAAGAATGTTGCATTCATTCACTTGGCTCTCAGCAGTTCTCTGGGGAGTAATTGGAGCAGAGAACTTGGAAAACATTTTTGGTTAGCATTTGGTTTTTTGGTACTTTTTTTTCCAGGCTGGAAACCCCCTCCCCCACTCAATTCACTCCTCCTCAGAAATTTCTGTGCATAGCAACGCTATTATTGTTTGGAAGAGGGATACAAGGAGCTTGGGGGAATTAAGTCCCTTCCAGCTTGAAATCTATTATGCATCGAACCAATGGCTAGTAGTTAAATGAATAAATCTATTGGTACAATTGAGGAATCAGTATATTGGAGAGCAGTGGACAATTTATGTTTTTACTCTCTTTTCATTAAAAGCAACAAATAAACAACTCTACTTAACCTTTGTTCTTATTCTACTTTTTCCACATTTCCTGTCTTTACAGAAATATAGAATTTTAGCATTGGAAAGGATCCCAGTGGCCATTTAGTCCAACTCATACTGGAAAAAGAATTCCCTCTATCCAGTCATACACTCGTAAGTGTACAGACACACACCCACTCACATATGCATGAATACACATACGCAAACACACACATTTAGCTAGGCGTGTATTTCTCTTGGAGGAAAATGATTAAACTCTTCAGTTTAAATTTTTAGCTTAGTTGTTTTTAGTTACTTGGTGGGGAGGAAAAGGAAAGATTGGGTGAATATTTTTAATATGGGGAAAAGCACATTTTTTCCCACTTGCATAATGTGAATTGGGCTGAATACATCATCCTAGAGTTTTCTAAAACCAGTCACCTAATTTATATCCAGAGTGGAATCTGATAAATTGAAGGGTTCCTCTAAAGGCGGTAGGGAGGAGAACAGGGAGTAGGGAGTAGGCCAATCAGTCAGTCAATATTTACTGGTTTCAGTCACCCAATGGAGTCATCTTCTACTCTTTACTCTCCCATTTCTAACTGGTTGCCAAGTCTTGTTGATTTTACCTCAGACAATATCAAACAATCAACCAATCAACAATCATTTCTTCAGCACTTTCTTATTAAGTACCTAGCTAAGGACTGGGGAGACAAATACAAACATCCCTCACATTCATTGTCCCCTTTGCAATATTTAGGAAGTTACCACCCTACTTCAACTCCTTATCTCCTCTTATTGGACTATTGCAATAGACTAATTGAATTCCTCTCTCTAATCCATCTTCTTCTAAACAGCTGCCAAAATGATTGGCTCCTGTTGTCCCTAAGATAAGATACAAATTCCCATGGTGTTTAAAGCTCCTTATCACCTGGCCCCAACCTATTCTTCTAGATTAATTATATATTACTGGCTTTTGTATACACTTTGGTCCAACCAAATGGACCTCCTTGTTATTTCCTACACATGGCATACCATCTCCCATCTCTCTGCCTTTGCAATAGCTATCTTCTATGCTTAGAGTATTTTTCTTCTTCAAGCCATCTTGGTGGATTTCTAGCTCCATTCAAAGTTCAGCTCAAATGCCATCTCCTACTGGAAATCTTTCTTGATAGTACCAACTGCTAGAATCTCCCCACTCAATTGCTTTCCATTGATTCTGAGAAAATTTTGTATTTATTTATATCTGTCCATGTTGTCTCACTCAATAAACTGTAAGGTTCTTGAGGTCAGGGACCTTTTCATTTTCATCTTTGTATCACTAGCATCTGGAACAGTGCCTAGCATATTAGCATGGATGCTTAATAAATGAATGCATGAAAAAACATTTCTTAAGTGTTTACTATTTGCAAAGCACTGTGTTAAATTCTGGGGACACAGAGAAGTAAGACAGTATGAGATCTCTAGGAGCTGACATTCTTTTAGAAGGAGATAAAACATAGGAGAGCTTCAGTTCTAAGTCAGATGCAAAGGACCAGTGGCAAAACAGATAGTAATGCATCTTCTTTCCTGTTATTTCCATTGATGAAACTATATCCATTCCTGAAGTTGAGACACTTGGTAATATAGTATCAAAGATTTTGGCAGCAAGAACTTTATTTTTTGAGGTATTTGGTGGCAATGACTATTGAGGAGGCAAGGGCACTGAGGAAACCGCTGCCAGGTTGCATCTCCGTAAGGGTTGCTTTACTCTATGATGGCTCCTAAGGTAAGGATAGAAGTAGGACTGGTGGTCAGGGGGATGGCACTCCCAGGATTATTGGGCTTACTGACAAACATTTGATTTATTATTTAGCATTATGCTATACGATTTAGAGCAGGGCTTCTTAAGCTTTTTCCACTTGAGACATTTTTTTTGCATTTTGGCAGGGTTTGTTGGCTCATTATTTGACAACGCTACTGGGAAAACTGGAAAACAGTATGGTGGAAATTGGGTATAGACCAACATCTCACCCCATATACCAAGAAAAGATCAAAATGGGTACATGATTTACACCTAAACAGTGATACCATGAACAAATTAAGAAAGCATGGAATAGTTTATCTGTTAGATTTATAGATAAGGGAAAAATTTAGGACAAAAGAAAATATAGACAGTTTTACAAAAATATAAAATAGATAATTTTGATTGTGTGGAATTATAAAGTTTTTGCACAAACAAAACCAATGCAACCAAAATTATAAGAAAAACAGAAAACTGGGAAAATTTTTTTGCAACAAGTATCTCTGATAAAGGCCTCATTTCTCAAATATAGAGAGAACTGAGTCAAACTTATATGAATACAAGTCATTCTCCATTCATCCATGACCAAAGGATATGAATAGGTAGTTTTCTTTCTTTCTTTCTCTTCTCTCTTTTTTTTTTTTTTAAAGCAATTGGGGTTAAGTAACTTGCTCAAGGTTACACGGCTAGTCATTATTTATGTGTGGATGCTCACTTTCTGAGGCTGGATTCGATCTTGGGTCATCCCAACTCCGAGGCCGGCGCTCTTACTCACTGCGTGAATAGGTAGTTTTCAAACAAAGAAATCAAAGCTATCCATAGTTATATGAAAAAAATGCACTAAATCACTATTGATTAGAGAAATGCAAATTAAAACAATTCCAAGGTACCATCTTACACCTATTAGATTGGCTACTATGACAAAAAATGTATGTTGGAGTTGATATGGGAAAACAGGGACACTAATGCACTGTTACTGGAGTTGTAAATTGATCCAACCATTTTGGAGAGCAATTTAAAACTATGCCTAAAGAGCTATAACATTTTGCATACTTTTTGATTCAGCAATACCACTGCTAGGTCTATATCTCAAAGACATAAAAAAGGGGGAAAGGAACTATTTGTACAAAAATATTTAGAGCAACTCTTTTTGTTTTTGTGGTTAAGAACTGGAAATCAAAGAAATGCCCATGAATTGGGGAATGGCTAAAAAAGAAAGCTATGATATATGATTGTAATGGGATATTATTGCACTATATAAGAAATGAAAAGCAAGATGATTTCAGAAAAAACCAGGAAAGACTTATAAGAACTGATGCATAGTGAAGTGAACAGAATCAGGATAATATTGTACACAATAACGGCAATACCATTCAGTGAAAAATTGTGAATGACTTGGGTATACTCAGCAATACCAGAAATATCCAAGACAATTTCAAAAGAATAATGATGAAGCTTACTATCTACTTCCATAGGAAGAATTGATATTGTTTGAATACAGACTGAAGCATACTATTTTCCACTTTATTTCTTTTTTTTTTCTTTTATTGGAGTCTTCTTGTACAAAAATTCTAATACGGAAATGTTTTACATAATTGTACATGTATAACTTCTAATTGGTTGCTTATCATCTCAGAAAGAAGGGAAGGGAAGGAGAGAAGAAGGCATAAAATTTGGAACTCAAAACTTTAAATAAAAATGTTTAAAAATTTTTTTTTTAATTCTTCCCTGGCTCTAAATAATGACTATGAGACAATGACTATAGATTTGGAGAGGTCTGGTAGAGTCAGATTGCAGAGTCTTGGCTCTAGGCAGAGGAGTTTAGATTTATTGTACCAGGAAACAGAGAGCCATTGAAACCTTCTGAGAATATAAGAGTAAGGCTTGGTACCGGAGTATGAATGAAAGACCATATCATATGCAAATAAATTACAACCAAGGACTTTAGCTCTGTTGGAGAAACTCTCCTCATTGGTAGAGACTGACTCCTCTGTGTTACATGTCTGTATGATGGTCAGAGTTGTCAAGAGCTTAGAAAAGAAGAGATCCTTGGTCTTCTTGCTACCAACTTCAAGAGAGGAGATATTCAGTTTCAGATTTTCTATAGGGAGAAGTCCATGTTGTGTCCCTATCCCCAGAATATCATACTAGAAACTCTGGAGAAACATTTCTTGAGTGAGACCTGGATCTCTCTCTGTCTCCTCTGCCCTCCTCCCCTCCCCTCCCCTCCTCTCTGTCTCTCTCTGTCTCTGTGTCTCTGTGTCTGTCTCTCTCTCTCTCTCTTTGTCTCTGTCTCTGTCTCTCTCTCTGCCTCTCTCTCTCTCTCTCTCTCTGTCTCTCTGTCTCTGTCTCTCTCTCTGTCTTTCTCTGTCTCTCTCTCTCTGTCTCTCTCTCTCTGTCTCTCTGTCTCTCTCTCTCTCTCTCTCTCTCTGTCTCTCTCTGTCTCTCTCTCTCATATCTTGCTTGGAATAAGAGAGCTCATTCAATCTGTGCATTGTCTGGTATAGTCTAATCTGTATAATTCCTCTGCTTTCTGTTTGCTAATGGCTTAGATAAATGGGTTTATTTGCTGTATGGTCATTTGGAAGTAGGATTTTGTGGGAAGGAAATAAAACCTTTGGATATATAGCTTGAAGTCTTTCTTCTCTATTAAAGGGCTAGCAATCAACACAATGTCTTAAACCTAAAAGTTATTACCTCCACACTACCAGTATTCATGTGTGTACAGGAGGGGGATAAATATAATTCTAGCCATGTACCCTCTCTCAGAAAAGTACAATGGCCAGCCTTGTGGAATTGATCTCCAATTCTTCTCCTGGAAGAAATCTTCTCCATGTCAGCTTCTTCCCAGAGCTTTTCTCTCCTTTCAGATACCTATCTCTAAAAAGAATCTAGAACCAAGAATTTCTTTTCTCAAAGCTGGAAGCCCTAATCTCCTCTTCCCCTCTATGCAACAATCAAAGTCTCCTTTGGGGAAAGATATATGTCATTCAAGACACAGTCACATCTCTCTTCTAAGTGAATTTTTATAAACCCATGTGGACACTCATGTAATCTACATGGACAACATACAAACATACACACAGACTTTGCACATGATAGAAAATCATTCTAAAGAGGTAGAAGCTCAGAGAGAGAATGACAGATTTGGAGCACAAAAATACTGAAGAGGAAGAACTTTGGCAAAAGAGAAGTAAAAGGTATTGGTAAACTATGATCTTGATCAGGAGAAGCAGGTTATTGGGCTGATCAGAGCAAAGAGAAAAGTGGACTTGTATTATCCCTTTTTCTGTTCCATTCTTCTCATCTTTACTTTAAAAATTACTTATTTTAACATGCATTTATAATCTGCTTCTCTTTCTACCCCCTTACTGAACCAAAGACAAAAGGATGAGACAGATAGAAAAATAGCTTAGCAAAAACAAAATTCTTTCACTAATCATACTTGAAAATCTATCTCTCTGAATTTAAAGTTCACTACTTCTTTGATAGGAGGAAAGTGACCTGTTTCATTTTCAGTCTCATGGTTTATTGAAATTGAACAGCAATGAACAGAGTCTAAAGTTTTTCAAGGTTGTACTTGTCTGAAATGTTGTCATCATATAAATTGTTCTTCCAGTTATGCTTACTTCAAGTATTCCTGTAAAATTCCTGTAAATTCCTGTAAAACTGTCCATTTCATGATTTTTTATGGCACAATAATATGCCATTACATTCATATACTATAATGTGTTCAGCCATTTTTTCAATAGTAGAATGGTCCCTTAGTTTCTAATTTGGGGCTATTGTGAAAAGGGCTTGTATAAATATTTTTGTACTTATAGGCATCTTCCTCTTCCTTTGATCTCTTTGGAGTGTAAGACTAGTAGTAGTATCAGTGAATCAAACAGTCTATACAGCTTACTGATTTTTGGGTCATGGTTCCATATTGTTTTTCAGAATGAATGAATCAATTCCCACCTCCACCAATGGTGCCCTTGTGTGCCTTTTTCCCTGCAGCTCCTCTAACATTTATAATTTTCCTTTTGTACCATCTTTGCCAGTGTGATAAGTACAAGGTGAAACCTCAAAATGGCTTTAATTTTCATTTCCATAATTATTCCAGAGGTTCTCAAAGTAGGTGATACTGCCCCTTGAGGGGGGGTACTAGAACAATTCAGGGAGGTGGTAGTAGCCTTGGGTGCAATTAAGGGGTGTTGAATAAAAATAAGGGGGCAATGGAAGCATAAGGAAAGAAGAGAAGATAAGAAAATTTTGAAAAACTACCTGTACATTTCATCTGTTGTATAACAGAGTTAAAGTGGTAGTGATTACATTATTTTCTAAATAAACACACAAGGGGTGGCTAGGTGGTACAGTGAGTAAGAGCACCAGCCTCGGAGTTGGGATGACCCAGGATCAAATCCGGCCTCAGAAAATGAGCACCCATACATAAAATAATGACTAGCCGTCTAACCTTGAGCAAGTTACTTAATCCTAATTGCTTTTAAAATAAACAAACAAACAAATAAATAAAGAAACACACAAAATGTAAGTTAGAAGTGGTTAATTTTGCCAACAGGTCTTAACAAGAAAGTGTTGGCAGGCAAGCATGTTGCACATTTTTTGGGGAAGTCCAACATGCATCAGCAGGAATATGTGCATGTAATGACTTGTTTACAATACAATATTATACAGTTACATGACCAAAATATTGCATCATCAAAATTTAAATGCAGGAAAAAATCCACAAACTTACAATAAATTATTAATGTTAAGAGGCATCATTAAAAAAAATATGTGTTTTTGAAATGAAGCAAATAAAAAAAAACATTAAAGGATTAAAGATTTCCAGGGAAGTGCTGAATAATTCTTTTTTTTTTTTTTAAAGGGGGCAGTAGACCAAATAAGTTTGGGAACCTCTGATAAAGCGTTTTGTCATATGGTTGTTGCTAGCTTGGAATTCTTTCCTTGAAAATTACCTGTAGAACAGAAGTTCTTAGCCTTTTTTGTGTGTGTCATGGACCCCTGTGACAATATGGTGAAACCTATATACCCCCTTCCTCAGAATAATATTTTTAAATGTATAGAAGATGTATTGAATTACAAAGGAAGTCAATTATATTAAAACAGTTACCAAAATATTTTTTAAAAAATTCACTGACCCTATGTTAAGTACTTGAAGTACCTAAAGAAGGAACTGCTGAGAGAAGCAACATGTACACAAATAGATGAATGTAAAATGTATATGAAGTGATTTTCACTAGTCAGAGAGAAAGCAATAATATCTAGGGAAATGAAGAAAGGTGTCTTGTAAGAGGCAGGTTAGAAGTTATGCCTTGAAAGGAGCTAGGGACTTCAAGAGGTAGAAGTGGAAAGGGAGAACACTCCAGGCATGTGGAACAGACAGCCTGTGCACAAACAGAGAGGTGAGAGATGGAAGGTGGTGTATAGTGAGGAGCTAGGGGACCAATTTGACAGACCAGTTGAATACATAACAGGGCAGAATGTGAAATCAGGTTAGAAAGACAAGTTGAAGCCAGGCTGTAAAAGGCTTTAAATGGCAGAGAAATTAATAATTTAATCTAGAGATAATTTTAAAAGCCCATGAAGTTTCATGAGCATGGAAGTAATTTGGTGAAATCTGTATTTTAGTGTTTGGAAGCTATGGAAAGGATAGATGGGAGGAGGAGAGCCTTGATGCAGGAAGACCAATTAGGAAGGCTATTGAAATAGTCAGGATGAGAGTTGATGATGGTCAGACCTATAGTGGTGAGTTGGGACGACCTGGGATCGGTTCCAGCCTCAGAAAATGAGCACCCACACATAAATAATGACTGGCCGTGTAACCTTGAGCAAGTTACCTAACCCCAATTGCTTTATAAAAAAAAGTGTGTTGTATGAAAAATATTTTTGAGAGTGGTTAAACATTTACCAGCATACCCCTGCAATTCATCCTAGAAGTATGTCACATGGATTCAAGGATGATAAGAAGGAGCTGTCAGGTAGATAGAAGAACCAAAATACAGTACTCATCAAAATCTAGGGAGAAGCATTTGACCATGTCAAAAGCTTCAGAGAGGTCAAGAAGGGGGGAGCCTGAAAAAAAAAAGCTATTTGTTTTAGTAATTAACAGATTTTTGGTAACCTCAAGGACGGAAGTTCTGACTTTGAGTTATGAAAAACCTGGGTTCAAGTCCCAGTCAATGATAATCCCATCTCCTAGGAAAGCCCCTCTCTTAAAGCCTCAGTTTCTTCATCTGTAAAATGTGTGCAAAAATCCTCTGATACTACCCTACAGAGTTTTTATGAGACCAGGATAATGTGAAATACTTTGAAAACCTCAAAATTTTTGCATTTATTTGGAGCAGAGATACAAGATTCATGAAGTACAAGTAATGATTCTTCCAAGGATCAAAGGCAGTTTTCCCAGCTCAAACTGGACTGGAGAATGGCAAAATGTGTAAATTAATTGCCTTAGCCACACCATAGCTCACACTATAGCTCTCAGCAGCTTAGGGAGTGGGAACTAGGAGGCACAGGTGGAAAAAGCAACATGTGGGGGAAAGGAGGCATCCATTTGGTAAATTTATAGGTTTTAAGAAGTAAGGAATTTGGGTAGTAATAGTTTGGCACAGTAGTAAAAATGTGCTGGCATTTGGGGGTTGGGAAACTACTTTAAGAGCTAAAACAACACGAGGCCCTCCAGAAAGCTATGAGTAGCTTCAGAGGCCTCTTGAATGCTGGTTTCTTAGGTTCAGGACAATACTGAAGGTTTTTTTTACTCCAAAGGAAAGGAAGACAAGGGTCAGGTGATTAGAAGTCTGGGAGTTCAGCAGAGCTTAAGTTAGAGAAGATACCAGATAAGGGAGATCAGGAAGTAAGCTCTCTAATTCACTAGGACCAATAGCTTTGAGAGAGAGAGAGAGAGAGAGAGAGAGAGAGAGAGAGAGAGAGAGGAGAGGGAGAGAGATGGGGAAAAGAGAAAAGGGGGAAGAGGGGAAGACTGAAGGAGGAGGGGAAGGGGGAGAAAGAAAGGGGGAGGGGAAGAGAAGGAAAGGAGGGAGAGACAGAGACAGACGAAGAAAGAGACAGAGAGACAGACACAAAGAGAGAGACACACACACAGAGAGAGAGAGAGAGAGAGAGAGAGAGAGAGAGAACATTGGGGGTGGGGTGGGTGGGACAGACAGTGCTTATAGGTTAAAATAAATTCCAGTTTATTACTGTAGAAAACAGGAAGCCAGAGCTTTCTTATTGAGAAGCTGTCTGGGGATTTATAAGGTTGAAATTCCAGCGTAGCTTCAAAGATAAGAGTCAGTCTAAGAGAACACAAGTTTTTCCTTATAGACTACAAATTGGGGAAACAAGGACTGTATGTGGAAGATGCCTAATTGCCTTTAGATTTCAATTTCTTTACATAATTGCTCCAAAGAATATTAGATGCTCATAACATTAAGAGTTGGTTACTGAGAGTTAGTTAGTGAGAGCTTGATGTGGTTAAGAGAATTACTCTTTGGATCTTTTCTTGTGTGACCATGCTTGTAGAAAAGAACAAAGGCTGCTGAGCCCTAAATTACCCAGGGCACCATCTAGTGGCAAAACAAATCCACTCCAGTCTTAGGCGTTCCGGGTCTATTTGTACGGTCTATATTCTTTCTAGCCATGATACAGATCAATGGTACACTAGAAATGACTCTCCCTCACCCTCATTTCCATTCTTATCCCAAAAGCTAGATCAATGACTCATCCCATTGAGTCACTGGCTCCTAGGACACCAGTGTATGTTGCATCATACCCAGTCTGTTAGTGAGCTGGTCTATCATTGGTCACCCTGTCCAATGTATTGTCACACAATAAAGTTCCAATACAACTGCATCCCTGAATTTCTGCAGAGCCCTTCTTATGTAATATGCTCCCACGAAGAGATTTAGATAATCATTCTTTCCATTTGTAAATTGACTTCATATTTCTCTTCTTACCAGAAGTATGAATCCATCTACAGTATTAAATCCCAGCTCTTCTTACTATCCATGCTCAAGTCACTAAACCTTCCTGGGCATCAGTTTTCTTATCTGTAAAATGAAGGGGTTGGACTAGTAGACGTTGAAGCTCTTTTCCAGCTTTAAATTCTACAATCCTTTCACCACCAGGTGGTCATATGGCCTTTGCTTGAATATATACAGTGTCAGGGAACTCACTACTTCCCAAGGCAACCTGTTTTACTTTAGATAGATCTTATTGCTAGGAAATTCTTCTTTATGTTTAGCTAAATTTTGCCTTTTTGCAGCTTCTGTCATTTGAGGTCAAGTGGCCCAAATATAATTTCCTTTCCTTATGATAGTCTTTCAAATATTTGAAGACAGCTATCCTATATTCCCTAAATTTCCCCTTTTTTCCTAGGCTAAACATGCCCAGTTCCTTTAGCTTGCATGATATGGCTTTGAGTACTCTCATTATCTGTCACCCTGCTATGAACACACTCAGATGTGTTAATGCCTCTCTAAAAGGTGGCGCCCAGAAATAAACACAGAATTCCAGATGCAGAGTGAAATGGGACAGTCACCTTCCTCCTGAACATTATTCTTTTGAAAATTTATCCTAAGATCATTTTAGCTTCTTATTAATAGCTAGGATTAAATGATACTTTTAAGATTTGCAAAAAACTTTGCAGATGTTATCTCATTGATCCTCACACCATAACCCTAAGAGGTAAGTGCTATTATTATCCTCATTTTACAGAAAAGGAAACTGAGGCAGGCAGAGGTTAAGCGGTTTGTCCAGGATCACAGATGTACTAAATGTCCAAGGCTGGATTTGAATTCAGGTTTTCCTGAGTCCAAGTGCAGCACTCTAGCCATTAAATCACCTTTTTTGGCTGTCAGATCACATGATTCATATCGAATTTGTGATCCAGTAAATTATCAGCAATTCTTCATGAGAGTTAAGGTCTTCCTCATCCTCTATTGACGCACTTAAAAATTTTGAAACCTAGTGCTGTATTTACAATTATTCCATTTAAATATTGTTGGTTTAGTGTCCACAGCTGCTAAACACAGCTGCATCTTACTTGAAAGAGTGGGGCATAAGCACCTGCAGTTATGGATGCACACCCATTGGGGAAATAAGGGAGGCCAAGATCCCTCCACGTGCCCCAGCTTAGAAACCAGAAAATGCTCTCAACTCAGTGCAACAAATTGCCTGTGAGACTCTTTGCTGTTGCTGCTAAGCCCTATTTTGCTAGTTTCCTACCTTGCCCCACAATTCTGATTTTGTTCCCCATTACCTGATCTTATTGTTGGCTTTCCAACCCACTTTGATACATTTCCTGGATTTCCTGCTTTGTGTCTGCCCTCCCTCCCTCCTCCAAACCATCCTTACTACTTTTGCCAGGCTAAACTTTCTCACACAGAAATCTTCCCTTATCTCTCCTCTGTTCAGAAATCTTCGGTGGCTCCCTATTGTGGATGAAATAAAGTTCACATTTATTTTTCTGGTGTAGCCCAATGTTGAAATCTCTTCCTGACCTTTGGGGATTGGTCCAATAGAGGACTACAGCTCCAGCCAAATCATCCTCCACAATGACACCTCTTGCTTATACTGGCCTTCAAGGACCTCCATAATCTGGCTTTCCTGGCTTTTGGTTGCTGTCGATGTTGCTTCTTTCTGCTGCTGCTCCATAAAAGAAAACATCATGTAGTGGAGAAAAAGCCAGCCTCAGAACCAGAAGATCTTTTAAGTACTGCCTCTGACCCATACTGAGCTTAAGTACTGCCTCTGACCCATACTGAGCTTAAGTACTGCCTCTGACCCATACTGAGTTTAAGTACTGCCTCTGACCCATACTGAGTTTGAGTACTGCCTCTGACTCATACTGACGGTACTCTGGGCAAATTACTGATCTGGGCAATTCTCTAACATTATAAATTGTGGAGGGCAATGGTATAGGAATATTCTTCATTTAGGAAATACCCGGTACCAATGAAATCAGAGGCCTAGTCCCTATCATGAGCCTTCTCTCCATAGATACTGTGTCCCAACTTGCTAGACTAATCTTTGTCCTCTGAACTCATCTCACACCAATGAAACCATCAGTTACAGCAAATGGAGAAATATGAAATGTTGTAGATATGTTCACTTACCTTGGCTGTATACTTTCCAGGAATGTACACATAGATTATGAAGTTGACACATGGATTTCCAGAGCTAGCTCAGGCTCTGAAAGAAAGTGTGGGAGAGAAGAGGTATGAGGCTTCCTACCAAGCTGAAGGTCTACAGAGCCATTGTGCTGACCTCCTGTGAAACCTGGATAGTATACCAGTGCCGTGTCAGGAAACTGAATCGCTTCCATTTGAATTGTCTTAAACATGAAGATCATGTGGCAAGATAAGGTACTGGATACTGAGGTGCTTTCTCCAGCTCAACTGCTAAGCAATCAGACTCTACAGCAGAGTGCAACTCTGATGGGCTGGCCAAGTTGTTTGGATGCCAAATGTAGTTTACCTAAAAGACTATTTAACAGAGAACTACACAGGGCAAGCACTCACATGGAGGTCAGAAGAAGTGGTACAAGGACACTCTCAAGATCTCTCTGAAGAACTTTGGTATCAACTGTGAGATGTGAGAGGCACTGGCACAGGACTGCCCAGTATGGCATGCTCACATCAAAGACAACTCTGTGCTTGTTTTGTTCCTTCTTTCTCGTTGTTCACTCCATTGTGAACTTGACTAATATTTAATGTGAAGGTATTAGTAGAACCTATATCAGATTGCATGCTGCCATGGCGGGGGAGAATGTTTGGAGCTCAAGGGATTGTGGAACCGAATGTTGTAAACTAAAAGTAAATACATTTTTTATCTTCTTTTTTTTTTAAACAAATGCTTTATTAACTTCTGTTTTACATCATTCATTTCCGCCAGATTTTGAGTTACAATCATTTCCACCCCACCCCCCCCCCGGTTTTTCCCCTACCCACCCTCCCAGGACAGCAGTCCTGCAAGACATCGCTTCCTCCAAATCTTCTCTCTCCCATATCCTCTCCCACACCCCCTTCGACCTCTCCATTAGAGGAAGGTGAATCTTTGTGTCCCAATGCCTGCACATCTTATCTCCCAATTACAAGCAAAAGAGTATTAATAATAGTATTTATATATATTTGAGACATTTAATCTTAAGACCTTGAATTTCAGATCCATTTTCCTTCCTCCCTTGTCACCCATTCCCTCTGGGGAGATAAGTAATTCAGTATATGTTGTACATGTCTAGCTGTGCAAAACATTATCATAGTAGATATATTGTACAAGGCTGCTTATAATTCCCTCCTCCTCATCCCACCCAGTAAATACATTTTTTAAAAAAGAAGGCTCTGTGCTCTGTGAGCAAAGCAGAATCACAGTAGCACAAGATGAGATGCACAAATCTAGAGACATTTCACATCTCAAATGTTCAGATGGATCATTTGTGCCTGACCTGTGGTAGAGCCTTCTGAGCTCATATTGGACTGATCAGCCACAGTTGGACACACTGTGCACTGACCCCAACATCATGATGTCATTGGGGTCCTCTTCAAGTATGAAGGATGAACAGCAATACCTTATTACCTCAAGAATCTTACTCACATCTTCCTGTGCTGATAATGAACTCTTTGCCTATTCAATTTTGACTTAATCTTAGAAGGCCTGGAATTTAAGAATACCTGGAAAGACAAAGTTTCATCGATTGATGCACTTCATGATTTTATACATAAGGCAAAGAAAATAGAGATAACGGGATAATTTTTTTGAGATAAAATTATGATATCTGCTTATAATTATTTTCACTTGACATGCATTTGCACAGAGAGAAAAATAGTAAAGTTATTCTTAGAAATTTTGCATCAATTGATATGCCTTGTCTTTCTAATGTTAAAGGCAAACTAATACCACCCAGGAAACCTTCCTTGATACTTCTGATGATAAAGGCCTTCTCCTTTGGAATTCACAGAACACTTTGTTTTATAACTGTAATTCACTTATCATATACTATAATGTACTATTCTCATATATATTTGTGCTTTTTCCCCACTACTACTAGTTAGCATTTAAATAACATTTTTAAGATTTGCAAAGTGCTTTTATATCCTCATAATCACTTTATGGGTAGGTGCTATTATTATCACCCCCATTTTATAGATAAGGAAATTGAGGCTGTGAGGCTAACTTATCAAGGTCACATACCTAGTGTTAGAAGCAGGGATTTGACTTTGTTCAGTCCTTGGGTCTTCCTAACTTCCAAGTCTAAAATCATCTGCTGCTCCACCTAAGCAAGATCTATACATACTTCTCAGGGGCAGGTACTGCTTCTTATCCATACCTATCTTTCCCACAGTACCTAGATAATGTCCTGTGTATGTTAGGTGCTTAATAAATGTTTATTTTGTGAATGTCTTTGAACAAAGGCTTCATAACCAGTTGTTGGGGATATTTCAGTAGGATGAATTTGAGTAGGTTTTGGATTAGGACAGGAGTGGGAAACCTATGGCCTTTAAACCACGTGGCCTTGTGGGGTTTTGGGTGTGGCCTTTTGACTGAGTCCAAGTTTTACAGAACAAATCCTTTTATTATGGGGATTTGCTCTGTGAAGTTTGGATTCAGTAAAAGGGACTCACTTAAGGACCTAGAGGGCCACAAGTGACTTTGAGGCTACAGGTTCCTCACCCCTGGACTAGTAGTTTTTTTACAGCCCTAAAATACTGTGATTTTTCGATCAATGGGCTATTATTAAGGACGTGTTATATACAGACACTGAGGGAAGCCCTGGGTATCACAAAGACAAATGATTATAGAGCATTCCGAGCAAGGAAAGCAACCATTTAGTCTTTTCTTTGACCTCCAACTGTTCTACTCATCCTTCTTCCGAAGGTCTTTTCTAGACTTTGTGCATTCTCATTATGATGACTATGTCCTCTGTGGAATTAAAACTACTCCTTGGGTGACTGCAGTCATTCTCATTACCTTAATTCTGAGGACTCCCACAATCACCTTTCTATATGTGAATCTGCAGTTATTTAGTCCTTTTTCTTCATTGACCTCTCTCTCTCTCTCTCTCTCTCTCTGTAGGTAGACAGTAAGACAGATAGAGAAAGTTAGACATATATCTGTAGTATCTGTCCTTGCCTTATTAGGAGGAGACACCTGCAGACCTTTAACCCCCATTCTTGATCATATCAACACCTCTGATTCAGAGCCACCTGTACCTGGCAGGCACAATGAGTTAGGTAGACAACAACCATCTTCCCCCTTATTCTCGGTTTACCACTCATTCCCTAATATTGCTTTTGTCAACATCTAGGTGGCATAGTGACCAGAGCACTGGGCTCAGAAGACCTAAGTTTGAATCCTTTTCCAGACATTTAATAATTGTGTGACCCTGGGCAACTTGTTCAGCCTCTCTCAGCCTCAGTTTCCTCATCTGTAAAATGAGGTAGTTAACCTCTAAAGTACCTTTTTGTTATAACTCCATGATGATCTGACCTTAAGACATTACCTACCATTTGTCTATCCATTCCTGACTCCTCTGGATTTCTCCCGGTGCCTATTTAGTCCTGGTGTTTCTATTAAACCTCTTTTGGGAAAGTAGACTTCTGGTGCTGGTCTGGATCTGTCCTGGTCACTCTGGCCTTACTGTGACATCAGACAATTGCAGACAATCTGTATGTCTTTGCTGAAAAGTTTATGTGAGGTTTAGGGCTGGAAGTGAGGGGCCAAAATTTTGGATTCATACTTTTAAAAACCATGACCTTATTTCCTCTAATGAGCCCAAACCAGAATTGGTTTTGTAGCAGGAAAAGAGCTTACCATGGAATCAGAGGACCTGGGTTTGAATTCTAACCTTTCCACATCATTATTTTCTTCCTGTGTGGCCTTGGGCAAGTTACTTCACTTTTCTGTAGCTTTGTTTTCTTTTCTTTAGTAATATAATAACACACTTATCTAGAATATTTTAAGGTTTCAAAGCATTTTGCACATTATTAGACCATATGACTCCTACAACAACCCTTTGAAGAAGGTCCTGAGGGCGGCTAGGTGGCACAGTGAATAGAGCACCAGCCCTGGAGTCAGGAGGACCTGAGTTCAAATCCGACCCCAGACACTTAACAAAAAACTAGCACCTTGGGCAAGTCACTTAACCCCACTTACCCTGCCTTCCCCCCGCCAAAAAATAGCACCCCCCCAAAGAAGGTCCTGTTATTATCCCCTATTTATAGCTGAGAAAACTGAGACTGAGGAAACTTAAGTGACTTTTCACAGCTACATAGTATCTGGGGTAGGATTCAAACTCAGGTCTTCCTGACTCTGAGTGCAGCCATCTGTCAGCAAAAGTATTTGTTCAAGTAATCTATCAATTAGTAAGTATTTATTAAGGACAGACTCTGAGCTAGTTAGTGTTATAGGCACTGGGATATAAGTACAAAGGATGAAACAACTCTTAATGAGCTCACCTTTAAAGGGGAACAAAGAAGCCAGAACCCTTGACCTTGAAGGTTTCTTTCTACTTTGAGCCTCTGAACATATAGTCCTAGTTAGTTTGCTAATCATGGAGGAGTTATACAGTTTTCCACCTTCTGGATGAAATTAAATGAGCAATACATTTGGAAAACAAAATTATAGTTCATTCTAGAATAACCAAATGAAATTACTTTAATGACTGAGAACACTATGCACCCAAGAGTCAAACCAGGCTCCAAAGTTGATCAATAAAAGATGCAGGAGCTTCCGCTCTATAAAAGTAACCTAATTTTAAATGCAGGAAATTTTATTTAACTATAAAAACAAAAAAGAACACAAATCTTGATTAATTTCACATTTCTTTGTCTGGCATTCAAGGCCCTCTGAAGTCTGGTGCCAGCCAATCTTTCATTAATTCTCCCATGAGATATGGGGAAAAGTTCACATAGTAGCTTTAGGCTATAACCAGGGTAGAGACTGAGGAAGGCAGGCCATTCATATGGAAGCCAGGAAATCAATTGCACCAAAAAGGGATGGCAAAAATCATTGTTTTTCTCAGAAATTCAAGGGGAAAGTGGGAGGCTTATGGTGGTGGATCTGGTGGTTGGAAAGGAGAGGGGAAATTAAGTGGAAGGCAGAAATAAGCTCTCCTTAGCTCAACCAGTGTTGCTGATCTTGGCATTTGGGGCTTTCCCAGAAGATGAAATATTTTTCCCCCTTAAATTCACATATGCTGCCCAGAAGTCCTTGGACTGCCTGGAATTTTTATTAAGAATTCCAGATATGGCCATAATAAATTTCAGATGCTGCCACTCTAGCTCACTAAGCTTGTTGCCATCTCAGAATTAATGTAGTGAGGACCAAACTTCTCCAATTTCTCTCAGAATTTCCTTCTCTCTCCCCAGGTTGGTCACTATGGAGAGCCCTAATATCACCTTAGTCAGCCAGAGTTATCTTGAATTTGACTTTTACCCTACTTAGAAGTTCTCTCCAAGCCACCTCTCCCTGAATTGCCTTTTACTCTGTCACCTTGGCCAAAACTCTAGGTCACATAATGGTCATCTTAAACCCAAATGACCCAGACTATCACGTCACTGGATTCCCCACCTCTGTTCTTTTTTTCTCTTTTGTTTATCCAAAATGTACCTGCAAAAGTGATCCTCCTTGCTGGTCCCCTAAGCAAGGCATGCCCCTGGTCATAGCTCCCCATGACCAGTCACACAAAGTCTTTTTTAAACATTATCCCTTGTTTATTATACTTTTGGTTTTGAATAGTACCCCATATTGAAGAGCTGGTTTGATCAGTGACTCACAGGAAGAAGGAGGAGTTGGTTCAGTCTCATCACCTCTCACCTGGACTATTTCAATATTCTATTGGTCTCCCTGACTTCAGTTTCACCTCTTTCCAATCCAATTCTATATAGCTGCCAAAATGATATTCCAAAAATATGTGTGACTGTGTCATTCCCCTGGATTCTTATTGATTCTAGGATAAGATACAAACTTCTCCCTGGCATTTGAATCCCTTAATAATATACCTCCAGTCTACCTTCCAAGACTTATTACATAACTGTCCTCTTAACACTGTATAGTCCAGCCAAATTAGTCTACTTGTTACTCCCCCTACATGATACCTTTGTATATTGAACTCCATCCTCATGCCTGGTTCTTAGAATGCTTGACTTCCTTCAAGACTGAGTTCAAGTGCCAGCTTCTGTAGAGCACTCATTCTGATTCCATTCAATTGCTTATGCCTTCCTTATCTTGAAATTTGTATTTTTCTTTTATACATTTTGTAGGGACAGCTAGGGGGTACAGTGGATAGAGCATCAGACCTGGAGTCAGGAGGACCTGAGTTCAAATCTGGTGTCAGACCACTTATTACTGTGTGACTGAGCAAGTCACTTAACCCTGTTTGCCTCCGTTTCCTCATCTGTAAAATGAGCTGGTGAAGGAAATGGCAAACCGCTCCAGTATTTCTGCCAAGAAAACTCCAAATGGGGTCATGAAGAGTTGGATGTGACTGAACAAAAACAACAACAATTGTGTTTATGTTCATGGATATATATGAATAAGAGAGTAGGTGGTAGAGTGGAGTGGGGGATAGATAAGCCTTGGACTCAGGACTGAATTGGGTTAGCTTGTCGTATACTAAGTGCATAAGTATTTGTTGATTGACTCGGTTTATGTACTGCCTCGACCCATATTAACAAGGTGACACAACACCTGAGTGTCCCGGTAACTCTCTAAGACCCTAAGTTGAAGATTTGTCTTAATAGAGAGTTGGAAGTTCTCTCCAGAGATGAAATCAGAAGTCCAGATCAACTCCCCCCTCCCCACCCTCCCTTCCCCCGCCAAAGAAAATGACTTATCTGTATAAAGGTTGTTTCCGCTGACAAAATATAAGTTCTTTTGAGGATATTGTCTGTTTTGTTTTTTTGTCTTTCTGTTTCTAGTGCCCAGCACAGGGCTTTGGCACATGGCAAGTATGTAATAAGTGATTGCTGAATGAATGAATCAAGAGTAAAGCCTGATGTAGAAAAGACACTGGGCTGGGAATTGGGTAACGCAAATTCTTGCCTATGTTCCCTCACCGGACTTTGATCAAGGGCTTCAGTTTCTTCATTTGTAAAATAAAGGAATTGTCTAGTAATCTGTAAGGTCTCTTATGGCCTTAAGTCCTCCCAACAGGAAGAAAGCATTGCCAAGCAAGCTAAATGGGAGGTGGGGGAGTGGGAAAATAGGGTTGTGAACCAAGACTCAGGGGAAAATTGGGTGCAGGCCCCAGGATGGTCTGAGAGAAATATTTTATTGCCTTTCAGTAAAATAGATGATCCAAACAGCTGGTATCAATCAGAGGGTTCAGAGGTTTCAAGACCAAACCATCAGATGCTTTTGAAATGGGCCACTGACTGGCTACTCATCCAAAGTTCCAGAGTGTCCTGCAAAAATGCAGATTCGAAATTTCCTATGACAATAAGGAAAGTGGCCAGTTTTTGTCAAGGCCTGCTAAATGTAAAGAGTTCAGGTTGAGAAGAGGTGACCATGCTTTCTCATAGTGTTTTAACAGGGATAAAAATAGGAGAGTGTTACCCAGCGAAGAGGGGGGGAGGGGAGAGGGACACCCCTCCAACCCCCCTAAGACTATGATCTCCTCAAGGTCAAGTATAAATGGATTTGAAATAAGCCCCTTCTTGTCTTCCTTTGGCCTAGTCTGGCCCCTGTGTTCCCTTGGGCCCCATCCAGAATTGTAGTCGTTGCTGTTGGGAATGGGGCTCAGACGACAGATGGTCAGAAATAGGAGGAAGGGGGAGCAGTGGGGTGTGGTGAGGGCAGGTGCATGAAGTGCTAAATCAATGTGGAACATGAAGTTGTTTTTTGAATAGACTCGGCATCCCATCAAGCTGGAGGCAGGCTTCGGAGCTCAAAGGGTGATGTAACAATAACTGAATTCTCCCCTCACCAGATTGGAATTCTTCAGCCTAGGCCATGTGCCAGCTGGGCGAGAGCTTTGAAAAGACACAGACATTCCTCATTGTACTCTGTGTCTCTTTGTATATGTGCATGCGTGTCTTACTAAGACTCTGGTCTTGAAAATAGTCACAGGTGTAACAAACAGAGCTCCCACTTCATAGACCTTGGACTGGCAAACAAACAGACTCCCAGAGGTGAACACCATTTTGTCTTGAGTGCTTATCTCATTTTCATAAATCTTTGGGCCCCAGAAAACTTAAAAGGATGTTGAAAATTCCTGAGGTCACATATAGAATCATAGAGCGAGAGAATGTTGGAGCTGGAGGCAACCTTTGAGCCCTTCTAGTTCAATGCTGTCCTTGTCTAGGGGAGGAAAGCTGAGGCTTTGTGAGCTAGAATGGCTTGTCCATTGCTGTACAGCTAGGAAATGGTAGAATCAAGCCTCAAGCCCAGGCCTTCTGCCACTATTTGACAGGGCTCTTTGAGAGATGCTGAGACTCATTTCCTGGTGCCATAGTTGTTCAAAATGTTTTCCTCTTTTTCTAAGACAACCAAGTTAAATTTAGTGAACAGGCAAATTAAGTTAAAATAATAATTAGCTCCAGGACTGCAGCCTTTGTGACACTGACTTGTAAGTGCCTAGAGAGGAAGCAGGCCAGTCTATCCTAGTTATTGTTTTCTCCTCAGTGTCCTACATGAGCAGGGACTTTCCATCTAATGCAGGAGTTTTTAACCCAGAGTCCATGGATAGCCCCTAGAACAAATTTGAAATGGTCTGAATGGTCTGTAAACTTGGATGGAAAAAAAAACACATCTTTATTTCAATCAAATTGGTTTCCTTTGAAATCCTAGGCATTCTATTTTATGGATTTAAAATAATTATTCTGTGGAAGGGTCCAGAGGCTTCACAAGACTGCAAATGATGTCCACAACCCAAAAAGGTTAAGAACCCTTGCTTTTGGGGAGGCTAGGTGGCACAGTGAATAGAGCACTAGCCCTGAAGTCAGGAGGACCCGACCTGAGTTCAAATCCAGCCTCAGACACTTGACACACTTACTAGCCATGTGACCTTGGGCAAGTCACTTAACCCCAATTGCCCTCCAAAAAACACCCCAAACCCTTGCGTTTTCAGTAGTCAGTGTTCGCTCAGTCGTTGAATGAGTATCGCCTGTCTTTGTCAGGTCTAAGGAGAATCTCCATTTTCCTTTGAATGCCTCTGAATACCTTTGAATTCTAGCCAATGAATAAAAATATAATACGGTTTAGATAATTATATGTAGTGAATAGTGGCCAAAATGATTGGTAGGAACCAATTAATCAATAAATCTTTTTTTTTTTTTTTTCTATTTGGAGGGCAATTTGGGTTAAGTAACTTGCCCAAGGTCACACGGCTAGGTTTTTGTTTGTGTGTTAAGTGTCTGAGGCCAGATCTAAACTCAGGTCCTTCTGACTCCAGGGCCAGTGCTCTACTCACTGCGCCACCTAGCCACCCCCAATAAATCTTTATTAAGCACTCACTATAAGCTGCTTATATAACATTTTCCATTGCAGTTGGTCATTCCTGACTGGTTGGTTCAGGCTCAAGAGTAGAAGGAGTGGAATGAGATACTTCTAGCTCATCTAATAGTTAACAAAAAGTGGTTTCCATGTAGTAAGCTTGGAAAGGATACTGTGTCACTTCTGGAAGATGGGGCCATCCCCTTGCTCCCATACAGAAACTCATGTGTTCAGCATTGCACTGTGTGGCAACTTGCATAGTCAGTAGGAAATCTACCAAACCTTAGAGGCATTTACTTGATACCCATGGGCTGGCTTTTCTTAAATCCTTAGACAAAACCCCATCAATGATTCACATCTTGGGTACGGCTTCCTTGCCTTTCAATGTGGCAGGACTCTCATATATATTGCTCCTGTTGTACTCATTCTTTCATTCATTCATTCATTCTGGGGGCACAAAACAAATATGCCACAAACTCTGCTCTCAAGGGGTTTACAAATGAATAGGAAATACATAAAACAATTCTCCTTGCCTCAGCCTTCTCTTCTGCAAAATGAGAGGGCTTGACTAAATGATTTCCTAATTCCTGCTCCATGATATGATTCTAGGATCCTTTGAACAAATAAGGCTTGCATCCTTTGGACACAAGGGAGAAAGAGGTGCAAAGTACGAAGGAGACGTCCCAACAGAGGTCTCTGAGAAGTCTGAAGGAAAATCACTTTTACCTGAGGGAAGGAGTTAGGACAGGCTTCACTTATGTAATTTGGGAATTCCTATGACATAATAAAAGTGAACTAATAAAGCATCTTTCTGGCTTATGTCTTTCTGTTCCAAATGCAAGTTTGTGTTGTGATATATGTTGTGCAACTTCTATCACCCCAGGCTTGGTAAAAAACCCTAAAAAGTAAAAATTCAGTGTATTCTAAATTAATAGTAAAATAAAGCAATGATAATAAAATAAGATAACCAATAAAAAATACAATAAAAAATAAAGCAATGGTATAAAAAAAGCAACATTTGCTCACAGCAATATTTTCAAAATAGGTAAGTTTCTTCTCTTTTATTTAAAAAAAGTTCTGAATCAAGATGCCTCCCTCATTCTGGTGAGCATTTGCACATGCAAGGATTATAAAAAAAGGATTCTACACAAAACTGTGGGTCTCCACTTTGGGAAACTTGTGGGTTTTTTAAGTACATAATACATTCCACAGACTATTTTCAAACCTTCTTTTTGCTTCTCTGTGCTTCCTTTGGAACTTCCTTTTGTGCTTCTCTACACATTAAACACAAGTTTTAATGGCCCTCTTTTCTTGACATCACTGTTGTGTGATACTGATTGTGATTCCTGGTGCTTGAACTTTTTCTCTAGTTGCCTGAAATTCTTTTTCTCTGATAGAGAAACTGCATTTTAGTTATTCCATTCTTGGGGCTTTTCCTTCAGGAGGTGATCAATGGATTCTTTCTATCTTTACTTTGTTCTTTGGTTCCAGCAGATCTGAACAGTTTTATTGACAATTTCTTGAAATATAATGTCTAAGGTTTTTTAAAGCATCTTTTTTCCAGGGAGCTCGATGATTCTTAAATTGTTTCTTCTTGACCTATTTTCCAGGTTAGTTATGCTCCTAGACAATTGATTTAACTTTTGTCTGCCTTATTTTTTTGATAAGGATAATAAAATGGGGATAATAATAGCACCTGCCTCCTACAGTTGTTTTGAGGATAGGATGACAGAATATTTGTAAAGTGCTTAGCAAAGCTTAAAGCTCTATATAAATCCTAGCTATTGTTGTTAGTGTTCAGTCAGTGTTCAGTCGTTTCTTAGTCATGTCTAATTCTTCAGGACCCCATTTGGGGTTTTCTTGGCAAAGACACTGGAGTGGTTTGCCATTTCCTTCTCCAGCTCATTTTACATATGAGGATACTGAGGCAGTGTTAATCGACTTACCCAGGGTCACACAGCTACTAAGTATCTGACACCAGACTTGAACTCAGGAAGATGACTCTTCTTACCTGGCACTCTCTCCACTGTATCACTTGTTGCTATTACTATTGTTATTATTGATTTTTTCCCAACTTTTTGGTATATTCCACTATTACTTACTGTCTCGTAGAATCATTGATTTCTGATTGAAAGTGAAAGTTCATCCCTTTCTTTTCCAAGCTGCTCATTCTCTTTGTGTTTCTTTCCTCCAGAGCTTTTTATTTAGTTTTTTTAATCTCTTACTTCATTCCTGCTAGGTAGTTATCTAGTCCTTGTGGGAAATCCATTTTTTTTCCATTAAATCTGTTTTCAGTTGTTTGGCTTCTTGATCTACAATAATTTTTTATACCTGCCAGAGTCTTCTTTGATTTCCTCATCTCTCCAGCTCTAGTGGCTTAGTTGAGGCTTTGTGCCAGAGGCAGCCTCTGCCCCATGCTATACTTTTAGGTAGGGTGGTTGCCTTGCTGGCTCTCTTCCTGGGATTCTTGCTCTGACTTTCACCTTCTGGGATGAGCCCTCCTTTGATCTTTGAGGTACAGAGTGTTGCCTCTTCAGGCTCCTTTCTGGCATCTCAGGACAGAGGAGTCCCTGGACACCTGGATGGTCCTATACTGAATGCTGCTATACCTTGCCTCCTGCTACCACTCCTAGTGATTTCTAAGGTACCCAATATGAGTTTCTGACAACACCGGGAGTTTCTAACCACCCAGAGGCCTTCATGGGGGAGCTCTCCATTCTTGCTTCTTCTGGATACAGAGCCTTGCAGGCTACATGTCTATGGCTTGTCTCTGATCACAATGGGAGGTTGCTGGTTCAGGCTGTGCTGAAGGCTACCTTTCCTATTGCCCATGGGTAACTTGTGGGAAGGAAGAAGTCACTGTGGTTTCTCTCTGGACTTTTTTTGGGGGAGGAGGAAAAGGCAGGGCAATTGGAGTTAAGTGACTTTCTCAAGGTCACACAGCTAGTAAGTATCAAGTATCATAGGCTGGATTTGAACTCAGGTCCTCATGACTTCAGGGCTGATGCTCTATTCACTGCACCACCTAGCTACCCCATTCTCTGGGGATTTTTTAAAAAAAATTATTTGGTTTGGTATAAAGTTCAGAGTAGTTATTGTTGCTGTTGTTGTTCTGCAGTAGATCTGTTGGAGTTGGGTAGTCAGCCTCTGTTTAGTCAGATACCTTGGCCAAAGAAGAACAAAAAACAATCACTCTTTTCTGAAAGAATATCAGGGGTTTATGGTGTCTTACCAAAGAAGAGCTATCCTTGAAATCACTCAATCAATAAACATGTATTAGGTGCCTACCACATGCTAGGCATTGGCTAAGCTAATCTATTGATGGCTTGGTTTATTTCTACATTTTCTAAGGAACCATACTGTTTTAGATCTGATAGGGGTCTCAGAGATTTGTCAATGAAAAACTGACTGACTAGCCTATGGTGTCACTAGTAGAGAGGGTCAGAACTGGGATGAGGGCTCCAACCTTTTGACCCACAATCCATAATGCTTTCTTCTATGCCATGCTTGATTCACTTTGTGACCCTGGCTTGCTTCACTTTCTGACCTAATTATATACATTGCCTTTCTTACTTGGAAGAATATTAGCTCTTTGAGGACAAGGCTTGTTTTCATCTTTGTTTTCTCAGTGCTCAGCATCTTGTTGGTGACAAACTAGGTACTCAATAAACATGAAATAAATAAATTGAATTTCTCCTTAGATGGATGAACAGCACAGTACAGCACCAAACTTGGAGTGGGGATATTTGGCTTGGAGTTCCAGCCCTAGCACTATTTGAATTTCTTCATCTATAAAATCCAGATAATATCTTCTTTACTTGCCTCAGAGGAGTTTTGTGAGGATCAAATGAGATAATTTGCATTAGATGCTTTGTAATTATGACTTTATATAAATACAAACTATTTATATTAGCTTTCCTCCTTTTTAGTTCAATGAAGCAGAGTGCAGCTCTATGATTTTGTGGCTTCTACATATCTACTACTCTGTAACATGACTGAATTATTACAAAATTGATCTCTTTGCATTTCAACCCTTTCTTTGATTTGCATAATAATCTTTATTTCTAGGTAGTATGTAGCTTTCCTTTTTCTGACTATGGAGGAGTCCCTATCACTAGCTCAATCACAATTGCCAGAATCCTTTTTTTTTTTTTTTTGCTTTTTTCTGGAGGGCAGTTGGGGTTAAGTGACTTGCCCAAGGTCACATGGCTAGTTTTTAGATTTGAACTCATGTCCTCTTAAGTCCAGGGCCGGTGCTGTACTCACTAGGCCACCTAGCTGCCCCCAGAATCTTTTCTTTAACAAAATATCTGAGACTTTATTAGAACTGTAGCACCCTCTCTGTGGCTTTCTTCTTCCCTCAGGGTTTTGTTGATATCCCTGAGGGACTTGAATTTCTACTCCTGTAGTTCCTAAGCCCCCATCAGTGTGCTCCCCGTTATCAATTAACAATTAAACCCCTTTAATTTTTACAAATATAACTTACTGTGAAGGTACAGTGACAATAGTTGGTTTTAAACTATCCCTCCAAAATGGGGTGTACACTTGTGCACACAAAGTCCCTAGAGAGAGCAGGCTCAAACTTCAAGAAAAAGGTGCACAGCAAAGAGACACCTGAAGACTCTTGGCCCGGAGGAGTCCCTTTCTCCTTTGATGGGGTCTTCATATGGTTCCTCTTAAGTGTAACTTTCTCTTGGACTCTGAAAAGGAGGCCTTTCCTGTAGCCCATAGACAGTACTTCTCTCCTTCAGGAGGGTGGTGATCCCTGTAGCATCTGCCATCCTCAGGTGTCCATCTGCAGGTAGAAAATACCTATTAAGTAGCATAATCCTGACAACTACTTGTCAACGCAGAGAAGACTTAAAAAAAGAGTGTATAACTCATCTTGGAGTTTGTATGGTATTTCCTATATGACTGCATGCAAATTGGATCGAATCACTTTTTTTTACTTCATAATATGGCTGATGAAGGACTCATACAAGAGTCCTGAGCTTTATGAGAGCTATCTGTGATTTCTTTGTGGAAATTTCTTTATACTACTTCTCCATTTTGTGAAGGATATTTTAGTTAACACTAGACTATAAAATCAGTAAACCCTTTTACACCTATATTATGGAACTTCCATTTTTCCTTTAGGATGCCTTGTGTATAAGTGACATATGACTATAAGATACATGGACCCCTGTTACTGAGGACGCTGTGGTCAATCTGTATACTAAATATTAGTAAAGATTCTTTTATTTCTTATTTTAGCTGAAAATTAATATAACTAGAAGCTCTAATGTTTTCTTTCAGTATCTCCATGCTCCATGTATCTTCTTGTGCACATTCCTTCAGAAGCCATGGGAAGATGGTCTTTAAGACTTGCTTTGTGGTTGGTCCCTCATGGTCATCCCACCACATATTTCAGCCTTGGTGTTTTAAAATAAGTACCTTTTAATGGAAGAGAAAGGAGAGGAGAGGAGAAGAGAAAAGAGAGAGAGAGAGAGAGAGAGAGAGAGAGAGAGAGAGAGAGATACTCTGTGGTAAATCACTTAGTATTTTGCTAGGCTTGTCTTCAGAAGATATACAACCATTCCCCAAGCCAGGTATCAAAAACTTTCCAGTTTCATGGAAATTACCATTGTCTGAGCTTTATTGCAATATTCTATATGAACCCACAATCACCTCCGTGCCACAATGAGACGTCAGAGAATGCTTTTAGTGGAAACACCAGAAGAATAATATAGACGGATAGCCAAAGAATATTAGCAAAGAGTTTAAAAAAATAAAGGAACACAAACTATCAATACCCACTCAGAACAGAAAGTTGAAAATCATTAATAATTGGAGAAATTTAAGTTAAAACAACTCTGAGGTATCATCTCATACTCATAAAACCAGCGAAGATGGAAAAACTACTTTTTGGAGAGGATGTGGGAAGTCTGGCATGCTAATTCATTGCTGGCTGAACTGTTAATGGGCTTAATCATTTTGGAAAACAATTGGAATTATGCAAGAAGAGTTTCTAAAATGTTCTCTCCCTTTGACCCAGAGATTCCACTACTGGAAGCATATCACAAGGATGTTATTGACAGCAAGAAAAAAAACCCATTTGCACAAAAATGTTCCTAGCAGCATTATTTGTGACAGTGGAAAGCTAAGGGTGTGCTCCAGGATTAGGTGTGCCATGTATATACACATATACCTGTATACATATATGTGTGTGAGTATATATTATGTATATTTCTCTGTCTATCACACATATAATATATGACAGACAGTGTGGTAGGGTAGAGAGGAAGTTTTACATTTGCTTTCTACCGGCTATGTAACTCTAGGTAAATTGTTTAAATTCTGAGGTCTCTCTCTAAGACTATAAACTGCAGTCAAAGTGCCAACCTGCATTGGTAGAGGGAGTTTTCTTATCTTGTAAGTTCCTGATACCAATGAAATCACAAGTCCAGTCTATAACTCTATACTGCCTATCAAAGGATGGAAATAAGTATTTATTAAAAACCTATTATGTTCTAGGTACGGTACAGAAACTATCTCATTGATCCTCAGAACTACCCGAGGAGATAGGATCTAATTATCTCCATTTTACAGCTGAGGAAACTGAAGCAGGCAGAGGCTAAGTGACTTGCCTTAATTCTCAGGGTTACACAGCTAGTAAGTTTCCTATTTGAACTCAGGTTTTCTTAACTCCATTCCCAGAGCTCTATCTTCCAGCTGCCTACAAGCTGGTGTGTGTGTGTGTGTGTGTGTGTGTGTGTGTGTGTGTGTGTGTGTGTGTGTGTGTGTGTGTGTGTGTAATATTACAGCAGCACCATAAGGAATGACAAATATGAAGAAACTGGATAAGCATAGGAAAACTCTCATGAAGTGATTCAGAATAAAGAGCACAGAGCTAAAATAACATATACAGCAACTACGACAATGTAAATAAAATTGGCATTGAGAAGCAGAAAATACCCCCACCTCTGGTCAGTTATAGTGGTCACCTTGAATGCCATAGTCTCAAAGTTAAAGGACACATACCTCCTTTCTATTAATAATTGACAAGCTGTTTTGGGGGGAATGTACTTTATAGGAGAAGTTGGATACTCTTTGGGTATTTGTTGCAAAGAGTTTTGTCAATTTATTGTTTTTTTTAATAAAATGCATCAATACATTTTAAAAATTAAGGATATTTATTTGTAAAGAAACTGGCAATAAAGAAATTGAACTTTCTCCAAACCTCAAAGAAAATTCTAATATCTAAATCGATTTTCATCAGTGTTCTCTCTTTTCCTGATTTTGAATGACAACTTCCTATTTCCCCTTTCTTTTAATCTATTTTAGAAAAATAATCTGATTCGTATATAATGAGGACCTGGCCCACAGAGACCCTGGTCTGAGAGAATGTACCATAAACTCTGCTTGCTTCCAACTCATATCAGGGTGAGGGCGACTTGCTTCTGGAATTAGCTGATGATGTGGATTGGAGTGGTCCTGCTCCTTGGTTCAGAGCACATACAGGTATTTTTCCTATCTGTTTAGTGTCTGTTTTCTATCTGTTTAGTGAGTGGTAAAATAAAACCTTTTGAAAGGTTGCTAAGTCAGAATTGTGTACATGAAATATTACTAATCAGTCACATCAATCTCTCTCTCTCTCCTAGGGGCTATAGAGAGAAGTACTTTAAGCCTCAGTATGTCTCCCCACCTGGACCGACCTGTGGCCTTGAACACATGGTGCTTCTGTTTCTTTTTCCTTATGGTGTTTGTACCGTCTACTCTTAGGTGAATGAGTATGGAAGATGGAATGAATGAGGCTGTGACCTTGTGAACTTAGAAGGTTGGAAGAGCCTTCAAAGGTCCAGGCAACAAATTCATATTAAAGTTTTCCAGCAGGTGAGGGCTAGCCAGCTCAGTCCTGAGGAAATAATTTACTTAATCTAGCCCCCCAAGGGATAGAACAGGCAGGGATAGACATTGTATCTGGCTTTTTTTTTTTTTGAGGGCAGTTGGGGTTAAGCAACTTGTCCAAGGTCACATAGCTAGTAAGTGTTAAGTGTCTGAAGTCAAATTTGAACTCAGGTCCTCCTAACTCCAGGGCTAGTACTCTATGCACTGTGCCACCTAGTTGCCCCTAGACATTGTATCTGACAAGCAAAAGTGACTCTGATCAACAGTTACGCTGCCTCAATGGGTTAAATGATGTCAGGACAGTAATTACTGGCCAATCATATCAGGAAGAATTATCTGGGACAGAGGCTTAAGCCAATATCAGTAAAAAAAAGTCCATAATCCCTTAGAATATTACCAGAAACCTAAAGGGGAGTTATAGACGGGCGTGAGGAACTGGTGTGTTTGTGGCTTGGAAAAGTATGTCCAGAGTCTTGCTATGTGTATTTTAGGTAAAAATAAATTATTCCAGGTACAATGTATTTTAGAAAAGTGAATCATGAAATTACTTAAAGGTTTATGATTTTGTTCCTCAAGGAGGCAGTCAGTTTAAGAATAGTACACACTGAAGAAAGTATTCTAGATAGAAAAGCATTTCAGTGGCTTGGTAATTATGAGTTATGTGGTTTTCTAGGAAGTACCTAAAATACATAACAAATACCTCTTCTATAGTGCTTCCTCCCTTGGAAAAAATATTCTTGGCCTTTTTTTATCCCAGAGAATGGACCGAACTCCAAGGTTTCTTCCTTTCTGGACTAGCTTGTCATTTTGTATTTATGTTTTTAGTTTAGACACATGAGCACAACATGCATGCACTTACTCACACACTAGGCTAAGCCGTAACAAAGACAATATTGTTTCTGTGCCTCTTGGATGTCCCCTCTCCTTCCTCTGTCCCCTCACAAAAGATTCAGATGTTCTTTTGATAATCATCTCTGACTTAATGGATTTCACAACCTCCCATTGATGAAATTCTTCTAGGATCTGGCAAGAGAATTCACCTTTCTTTTCACCTCTCCCAAACTGATAAAACAGTGAGAAAGTCCTCCTCTGTGAGGTAACAGGAGACTCTCAGTGCTGTGAAACAGTGGATTCTCTCTCTCTCTCTCTCTCTCTCTCTCTCTCTCTCTCTCTCTCCTCTGCACAAAGGTAATCTTTCATTGGAATGAGGGCCGATTCTTAGCAAAGGGAACTCAACACCTATCTGAGTTCAGACACGGTCATTCTCTACATTACTTTCCAATACTGAATCAAAAATCCTGAAGTAGAACTTTATCAAAAATCCCGAAGTAGAACTTTATCTTAGCTACTTTTTTATCCTCTTTTCAATGGATATTCTGCCTAATTTCTGGCATTTTCCTTTTCTTTGCCCTACAACAGCTGCTACCTGGGGGCCAGACCCAATACTGCTCTCCCTGGGCCCCTGGCTTCAGATTTCTTCAATTTCCTGCCAGCCTGCTGTCTCCTCACACCCCTCCCTCTATCAAAATTTACCTGCTCTTCATCTCATTCCTTCTGGGAATGCCAAGACTAAAGTGGAGGGAGTGTTGGTGTATGGTTTTTTGTTTGCAAATGATTGTGCATTCAATGAAGCCTCTGAAGTTGAGATGCAACAAAGTATGGATTGATTCTCTGCTGCTTGTGCTAATTTTGACCTGACAATTAACACCAAGAAAATGCAGGTGCTGCATCAACCAGCACCGCACCATCCATTTGTGGAACCATTGTTTGCAACAAATGGAGAAGTTTTGATTGCTCTGGATAAGTTCACTTGCCTTGGCAGTATACTTTCCAGGGATGTCCACATTGATAATGAAGTTGAGGCACACATTGCCAGAGCTAGCTCAGTATTTGGGAGGCTCAGAAGGAAAGTGTGGGAGAGAAGAGGTATTAGACCGACTACCAAACCGAAGGTCTACAAAGACATTGTGCTGACCGCATTTGTGGTATACCCATGAAACCTGGACAGTCTACCAGCGCCATGCCAGGAAACCAAAGCAATTCCATTTGAATTGTCTTAGGAAGATTCTGAAGATCATCTGGCAGGATAAGACACCAGACACTGAGATCTTTTTTCCAACTAAACTGCCAGGCATTCAAACTCTACTACAGAGAGCACAACTCTGATCGGCTGGTCATATTGTTGATGCCAAATGTACATTTGCCAAAAAGACTACTTTATGGAGAGCTCACACAGGGCAAGCACTCACAGGGTGGTCAGAAAAAGCAATAAAAGGACACTCTCAAAGTCTCTGTTACTTTGGAATTGATTGTGTGACATGGGAGACAATGGCACAGGACTGCCCACCAACGTGTGCCCACATCAGTGAAGGTGCTGTGCTCTAAGAGCAAAGCAGAGTTGAAACAACTCAAAAGAAACGCAAGACGCACAGATTTAGAGAATCCCCCCAAATGTTCACACAGACTATTTTGTGCCCAGCCTGTGGCAGAGCATTCTGAGCTTGTATTGGTCTGATCAGTGGGACGAACTGTAACTTGACTCTATCATGGAAGTGTCATTTTGGTCCTCTTTGAGAACAAAGGACAAGAACCAACCAGTCTGGGAATGCTAGAGAACTAACCTACTTCTGAGTGGGTTTGCCAACATACCGTAGTTTCACGATATCATTGGTGTCATCATTATCACTGCTAACATTCATAGAGTGTTGCAAGGTTTTCAAAGTGCATCATCTATTTCATTAGGTCCTCCCTTTTCATGTAGGTGTCATTATAATTCCCATTTCACAGATGAGGAAACTGAGATTGTGAGAAGTTAAATGTCTTGGCCAGGATCACACAGTAGCAAATTTCTGGGCAGGATTCAAACTCACTTCTTCCTAACTGCAGATCCAGACCTCCCTCCAACTGTGCCTTTTAATTATGAACTTATCAGTACATTATAATCAAATCCCAATGTAAAGTCATGAAACCCCATCATAGCATTGGTTCTACAGAGATAATAATATTCCCTGATGTTATTTATCTAAATTCCTAATTTTTGCAGTACCAATTAAAGAAATTAGGTGGGCTAGGGCTATGTTAGTGGCTGGTAAGGAGTTAATGTGTTACTCTTCCCAGGTAGCATATTTGCATTTTAACAAATTTCTTCTAAAGACAATAGCTCAATTCCTTAGTGACTAATGGTGGAAACTTCAGGTGTCTTGGCAGATTAGTGGGGGAGATAAGTGGTGTGGGCAGGTATTTGGCATCCTTTAAGGCCCACTCCCCTGGGAAGAGTTCTGCTGCCTAGTTCCATGAAGGGACTAGCCCTGCCTTAAAGGCAAATTTTGCAAACTTTTGATACATCTCTTCCTTTTTTTCCTTTCTTCCTCCTCATCTCCTTTTGTTGAAGTCTCTTCCCTTCTTTCAAGGCTCAATGCTTGATCCTCCATTAGAGGAGGCCTTTGGGGAAAATTTCTGACTTGACTGAACTCTGACTAATGCTACATGTTATGGATTTATGACATCTGCATGCCTCTGCATTCCGTACTAACTGATTCCCCTCACCCAGAATGAAGACCTCTTGTCTGTAATTCAGTGTTTACCCCAATTCACACTCTCTCACATAACCTTTGGTCAATTCAATTCATCTCATCTCTTTCGGACTCAGTTTCTTCATCTGTCAGATGGGGGTAATAATAATACTAACCTCTGGGAGTTATTAAGAGAATCAAATGAAATAATAATGGTAAAGCACTTCACCCAGTACCTGGCACATTGTAAGCGCTGTATGTTGTTGTTGTTGAGTTGTTTCAGTTGTGTCTGACTCTGTGATCCCATGAGAGGGTTTTCCCACTTGGAAATCCACTCCATTATTCAAGATCAAGGTTAATTTTACCTCCTCCATGAAGTCTTCCCTAAATGTTCCGTGCCCCATCACTCTTTCTCCTGCCAATCAAACAGTTCTGGTCAGGATTTCTTGATCTAGAGTTGCTTAATGTCTCAATAGGGAATGTAGGCTCTTTAATTCTGACATTCATTGGCTCATCACCCCTATTCCTGTTAGCCCACAAAGAGTTCTAATTACAGAAGCGGCACACATTCATGACCACATGGCAAACTAGATATGGGTAGCTCACAGTTCTTATCTTTCTAGCTACCAGAAAAAGGATTTCCTCTGTTTGAACCTTTTGTAGGCCTACTTAGCTTTGGTCCAATAGCCAACTCAAAGGCTTTTTGGATTTTTTAATCACCAGCAGTAAGCTGACAGGAAACAGTAAGAGTACTACACCTTCTCTTGTTGCTATTATTGTTTGCCCTTTATTCTCCAGGAGGACAATGACATCAGGAAGGTGACACCATGCAATGCAAGTGATTTGGATTTAAGTGAGGGAGGACTGTGTAAAGTCATCAACCTCACTTTCTCCTGAGGCATCTGGTCCAGTGGTGAGATATGCATCAGGATGACTGGAGATGACCCCCACCTTTTCTGGAATGTGGAGAGAAAGACCTCCATCATGCATCTCTTTTTTTTTTTTTCATCATACATTTCTATAAGAAGTTCTAGTTTCCATATGGGATGGGTTCAGGCAGAGTACATTGCACTTGCTTTAAAGATGGGATACTCATTGGTTAGTTTCGCTTTTATACATTATTGTAGTCATTGTGTGTATTGTTTTCCTAGTTCTGTTCTAGGGATCAATTTGAATCAAATACATGGACAAGTGGAGAACTGAAGAGGGGAGGACTATGAGAGAAAAAGAAGGATACTTTCAATAGTTACTCCTTGCTTAGAGATAAAGGCCAAACTTCTTGGGTTAGAACCCAGTCTTTCTATACTCCAGCTTCAGCATCTCTTCTTTTCCCATTTTTTCTTCTATCATTCTAATCACTTTCTTTAGGTCTTCCAGGAATTTTTGTTGGGCTTGTGTTCAATTTGCATTTTTTTCTTTCAGGTTTTGTAGCTGTTTTCATGTTGTTGTTGTGTTCTGAGTTTGTGTCTTGATCTTCCCTGTCACCTTAGTAGCTTTTTTTTAGTCAGGTCCTTTTTTTGTTGTTAATTTTTCCATCCTATTTCCTGATTTTGAACTTTATATTAAAGTTGGGCTCTGTTCCCAGAATGAGGTGGGGTACTTTCCCAAGCTTTAGGTCTTTTTGTGCAGCTGTTTGTAATGTTAATGGGACATAAGATCTTCCCTGCCCATTAATAGGCCTCACATGGAACACATTAAAGGAAGTTTTCTTAGGGGAGGCTTGTTTGTGGGAAGGTTTTCACACCTTTTGCTAATTTCTAATTAGGCATTGAATCACAAGGGTTGTGATGCCTTCTGGCTCTGAGAAGTATGCATATATATATATACTCTGAGTTGGTATTCTGCTTTGGGGGCTTGCACATGAGAAGGATCTTGTGATTCCTCAGTCAAGATTCTAAACGGTCATATGTTCAGAGCCCTCTGACTGCTCAGATGTAAAGGCTCTCTCAATCCAGGGATGTATGTAAAGTATATATATATCAATATTGCTTTGATTCAGGCAGGCAGAACCTTGTCTGTTGGTCTTTATTTCTCTGCTTATATTTTCTCTGAAGTTCAGGGTGCTGACTTTTCCCCTGAACTAGTGAATGTAATTTTAAAAGCTTGTTGACCCCTCAAACAGCTATCTTTCCTAGTAAAACAGATCTAAGAACCTGTGTTAGCAGCCATCCTGCATATGCCACTATGGTTGCCGCTACACTGTTTTCAGAGTTAATTCTGGGGGTCTGTAGGTTTTCCTGGTGTTTCCAAGGTCATATGATCTGAGGAGAATGTGATCACTGCTCTCCTGACCTGTACTCTGGTCTTTACCCAGGCAGGGTCCCCATTCCCTACAGCCTCAAGCATTATTGCTCCTCTTTTCTCTGGAACTGAAATCCAGAACTGCATATGGTCAAAGCAATAGGGTCTTGTGCACAGTGCCAGCAAAAGGTCCCCTTAATCTCTGTGTGGCCAGTTCTCCCACCCCCTCACTGTCTGTGGGCTGAGAGCTCCCAAAGCTGATACAGCCAGCTCCAAGACCTGCTACTGGTGCACTCCAGGTGGTCCGCACCCTGGTGTCATAGACCTCTCCTGCCAACCTCCTAAGTTGTCTTGTGCTGGAAAAATGTCTTGCCTTGACCTTTTGTTGATTCTGCCATTTCAGAATTGGATTTTAGGTGTTATTTTAAAGTAGCTTGGAGAGGAATGTTAGGAGAGTTCTGCTAGTTTGCTACCTCTATGCTGACATCTTGGCTGCCAGGCCTCTCAAAAAGCTCCAGCCTCCCTTCTTGATCACATGGCTCTCACCATCTTCCTTATTGACCCTCCATTCCAACCAAACTGTTTTATTCATTGTCTCCTGAACAAGCTTTTTCTAAAAAAGGTGTACCTCAGCTCACACTTTCTTATAACTTTCTAATGCACTTATATAATAAAATGCACTTTATTGTTGACTGATTGCCCTATTATACTATATACTTTCTGAAGGCCCTTTTTTCGAAGTCTAATCAAACTTTGCATCTCCATCACTGCTTAGCAATGCTCCCTTTGCACACAGCAGGTGCTGAAGGAATGTTTGCTGGTGTGTGAGGCAGTATTGCACAGTGGTTAGTGTCCTGTTCATTTAGTCAAGAACACCTGGGCTCAAATCATGCCTCAGACACTTGTTAGCAGCGTGACCCAGGCAAATCACCTAACTTTTCCAAGCCTCAGTTTCATCATATCTAAAATGGGAATAAAATAATAGTACCTATTCCAGAACTGTTGTAAGAATCAAATAGGGATAATGCAAGTAAAAGCATTTTGCAAACTGTAAATACGAGCTATCATTATTATTGCATACACACACACACACTCACACACACTCAGAGAGACATATAATTAAGGTAACCCAGCTTATGAAGGAAATACTCTGTTTTTTCAGGCTTTCATTTGTCTTGTGTATACATACATACATACACGTATGTATAGATAGATGTAGATATATACATACGTGTATGTATATGCACAATACACATGTATAATATTTACGTATATTGTTCATATGTGTATATGTATCTGCCATTTTATGGAGGCAACATTTAACTAAGGTGTCTAAAGAGAAGGGGTGATCACTATTATTGGCAGATAGTAGACTGGTCACCAAATCTTATTATTTCGAGGCACTTGAAAGAGACTCAGTCAAGGGGATGGGTGTGTGGTCATGATCCTCTCAATCGTCTCCCTTTCAATCTTTGTTCTGTGTTCCACCAATGTACTAACCTGCAAGGGATACTGTGGCAAGGAGGCAGGCATGATTGTGATTTGTTGGGTTCCTTTGTACTCCAGCATGTTCTATACTAGGACTTGGTACATGGCGTCTGGCTCTGGGTTAAGCACATTGGAAGGGCGAGTTGGTCTTGACACTCTAATTCAGGCTTAGCTCCCAGAGGCATGGCTGAAGTTGTGCTCTGAGCCTCTGCCCCATCCTGGAGAGGCTCAGATGGAATACTTTTGTTTTCCTCCCTCTGTGGTTACCCCTGTCTTTCTTCCCTTCTGAAATGCCTTCTCTTCTTCTTCACTTACTCAAAGCATACCCCGCTCCATTCCTACCTCCTCTCTCTCCTTCCCCACCTAGCACAGTCTACACTGATCTCTTCCTTCTCTGAAGTTTTAGGACCCTTAGCATTTGTACAATTCCTCTAATAATAGATTGTGTTCTTCCTAGGGATATTTCTTCCACTGTTGGCAATTGACCCATCAATAAATATTTTTAAGGTACCTATTAGGCATAAGAGATGCAAGTACAAAAACAAGACAATTTTTTGCTCTCAGAGATTTTGCATTTTACTGGGAAGGCAAAATAGGTTCACATCTGAGTAAATAGAGGAGATACGTACAATTTCTGTGCATATATATATATATATATATATACACATATATATATGAGATACATGCATCATGTCCATGTTCTTATATCCATGTATATATATATATATATATATATATGTACACGTATGTATATATGAACCACACACACAATACAAAATTATTTCAATGGCAAGGGGATCAGGACCAACTGGATCAAGGAGAAATGGTCTCTTATAGGAGGTGATACTGGAGGAGAGCCTTGAGGAGAGCTAGGAATTCCAAGAGGTGATGGTAAGGAGGGAGATCATTCCAGGCATTGGGAGACTGTCTATGCACAGGCACAACAAGAAGGAGATGGAATCTTGAGTGCAGGGACCTCTAAGTGAGCCAGTCTGGCCAGAGCTAATTAGGAGTATGTGACATATAATCAGCCTGAATAGACCAGTTGGAGTCAATTTGTTAACTGCTTTAAATATCAAAGAGATGATTTGTATATTATCCTAGAGACAATAGGGAGCCACTTGAACTTCTTGAGTGGAAGAGTGGCATGGTCAGACTTCTGTACCAAGATCTCTTTGTTAGCTATGTAGAGAATGAATTGGAGAAGAGAAAGAAGATCACGTAGAGGCTATTGTTCTAAATTGTTACTTGATCTTGGATTATTATTTAACTTAATAGGAGTTTTTGCTGTCTTTCTAATCCAATTACAAGCACTTTGGGGGCAAGGAACAGACCTCATATGTCTTCCTATCTTCCTCAGCAACTTTAGCATAGAGTAGGCTCTTAATGCATATTTATTGCTTTGAAATTAATGATCTGTGTGACTCCTGTTCTCGATTTTAATTTTTTTTTTTCTGAAATAGAAGTCCATCTGTTTGGCTGAGTATTTGCTCTAATGGAGCATGCATTATGTAGCAAGACAGATGATGGATTTCAAGGCACAATTCCCTAAGCCTCGCATCTGCCCCGTGGTGGGTATCATGTTACCAGCGTCTCTGCAACAGATGTCAGCAACTCTGGCTTTTCTCTTTCTTTATGTAACCTCAGGGCCTCTCCTGAGCAGCCAAATTTCACCTAATCCTAAATCTTTCCTGGAAACACACACACACACACACACACACACACACACACACACACACACACACACACGACAAGGGGGGAAATGGAAGGCCAAATGGGTATGCTTTTTCCTTTACAGGAGCAGAAGATCCCAGAGTGGGCCTAGGAGAAAAAAAAGGCTGCTTCTCTCCAGAGCAAACAAAATCCATCATTTGACTAAAATCTCCAGAGGATGGAGTGCTTTTTATACAAGTATGCCAGGATTGGGTCAGAAATATCAGACACTATAAACATGGTAGATCAGGGATACAGACAACTTTTTTTTTTCATAAAGAGAGCATAGAATCATTGATTTGGAATTAAAAGGACTTCAGAGGTTATTCTGGTCCAACCCTCCCCCCCCCCCATTTTACAGCTGAAAAAGCTGAAGCCCAAAGAGGTCAAACAACATGCCCAAGGTCACAGAGGAAGTGGGAGAGACAACATTTGAAACCAGGCTGCGTAACTCCACACCTAGTGCTCCTTCCAGTATTCTGTGCTGATTTTTAGGGGGAAAAAATACCGCAGGCCCATATTAGGAAAAAGGAACTCAGTTTAAGATTGATTTTATTGTCTTGTTGATTGTTTAGATTTAAGAAAGTGATGGAGAAAACGTCAGTAACGCAGATTAAATTGAAAAGCGTCCAACGTGCCCCTATGTTAGCCTTAAATCATGCTCAAGAACAGAGATGGCAATGACACAGAGGACGTAAAAAACAAGCAAGATGGGAAAGAGCAAGTAGGTAGGGAAAGGCATGAAAAAGACAACAGAAAAACCCAGAAAGCTTGTAGGAGTGGGGAAAGGCTAGCGTTTCTGCTGAGCCAAAGAGCTTCTTCTAAGAACCGCACCCTGCCTCTTCCTCTGTTCATCTCCTTTAGTCCCAATTTTCATTCCTGAACCAACTTACCCCTCTGTGGGTCTCCGATCCTCATCCCTCCTCCCCCACTTTCCAGTCACTCCCCACTCCCCTCCACTCTCCCACCACTCCTCCACTTGACCTTATCTTGAAGTAATGGATTCAGCAGTGGACTAAGAATCAGGAAACCTGAGATCTCTTCTTGACTCTACAGATATATGACCTTGGGTAATCATTTTGTCACCCGTATCCTTATATGCAAAATAACAGTTGGACTAGTTCATAGATTTAACTTAGAAGGGACCTAGAGGTGATCTAGTCTAATCTCCTTATTCTACATATGAGGAAACCAAGGCTCAAGGATATCACATGGCTTATCTAGGGCCACACTGGTGTTAAGGAGACAAGATAGTATTCAAACACAAATCTGCTGTGCAGAGAGTACAGTGAGTGTTGTCAAAAGAAATGACAATGTATTTGCCCTCAAAGAACTTGCCCTGTATTTGAGGAAATACAACATACATATGTTGGAGACTTGAGTACATTTACAAAGCTATGCACAGGTTAAGATAATTGGAGTGGTCTGTGATCTCTCAATATAAATTGCAGACCACCCATGCATTCTCAGCCTGGCATATTCTCATGCATGTCTTTATGTAAAATTTCCGCAGGTATTAGAGGCAAGACTGACACCTATACCCTATTAGTTTAGAGTTGATGCTGGGATGAAATAAGGCACTATAAGTCATGGAGCAATTAAAAAAAGGAGGTTTACTTAGTTCTAACATAGCAAGAACATGCAATAAGGATACAGAGGCAATTAGTTTCTATAAAGAACCCATCTCCTCTCCATATGGAAATACATCTGGTCAGGAGGGTAAGGTGTGATGAGTCATATAACCTTCAGACATGCACCAACTTGTAAAGGCCCCTGAGCTCACATGGATGGGACCTTTTATGCCTCTAGATGACCAGGAAGCCACGAATAAACTTCATCAAAGTAAACAAAGCTTGAGCCTTCCCTCACCCTCAGGCAGACCAATAAATTCCTTGTCATCTTTTCCTAACCAGTGTTGAAAAGGCAGAAAGGGGAGTCCCTATAGTAGCAGTGTGTTGCTAAATGTTTAATAGCAGGCTCTCTGAAGAAAAATAAGCGTACTCAGAATACACTTTAAGATTCATCTGCATTATTAATATTATCTCCATTACTTTCTTAAGTCTAGACAACCAAGAAAACAATAAATCAAGCCCTGATTTGTAGCCGTTTGCTCATTTCTGAGGTATAAATAAATGCTCACACTCAAAATTTAACAATTGTCTCTCCTGAGCTGGTTTAAGCTGACTTTAGTCTTCCTCTGCTTGGAAGGTACTGGCTCTCTTCCAACAAGTATCCAAAGTACTCTAAGACCATAGTTATGGATTCTAAGCAAAGACCCTTTATCTACCTTTAAATTGGAAATACCAGTGGAACACTCAGGCTGCCCACAATTGTTCCTCACACTTACTAGATAACCAGCTTATTTCCTTTCCCAGGCATATACCTATTTCATAATTTTTTTAATGCATCTATTCCATGCAATTCAGCATCAGTAATACATTACAGTTAATTCACCCCCACTATGTGCTACATTACCTTGGAAACCGTGGAATTCCATGATTCATAGACAAGCAGTAACAGTGGAGGATTATTGAATTTTAAGAGATGAATCTTTGTTTCAGAGGAAAACTTGGGGACATTAAAAACTCTGTAGTTTCCCAAAGGTCACCCAGTTCACTCCTCTCTTGTTACATTCTAGGTCTGTGTCTGCCTACAGTGTCTGTCTACAACACAGGAAATGATGAATCAGCTTTATGGGTAACCTTTCTGGCCACATCTTATAACATAGAGAATAGCCATCTACTTAGTTTTTCCTACATTAATAGTTAGGTACTAGCTTTTGGTTCAAGATGTCAATTTAGTCAGTTAACAAACATTTATTCAGCAGGTACTATTTGCCAGTCTCTAGGCTAAGTATCATGATTATGAATCTCATATAGGAGCCCTGCAGTGTTCTGGAGCTTGATGTGATCAGCCCAATGTCATCTGCAAATGGGGCACATGTGTAGGAGCTCACCATTCACAGGTAATCAATTTGGATTTGGATTCTGCATGGGATGTCCCTTCTTTTCTTTTCTTTTCTTTTCTTTTCTTTTCTTTTCTTTTCTTTTCTTTTCTTTTCTTTTCTTTTCTTTTCTTTTCTTTTCTTTTTTAAAGCAATTGGGGTTAAGTAACTTGCTCAAGGTTACACGGCTAGTCATTATTTATGCGTGGGTGCCCATTTTCTGAGGCCGGATCTGATCTCGGGTCATCCAAACTCCGAGGCCGGCGCTCTTACTCACTGCGCCACCTAGCCGCCCCTTTAGGGCAATTGGGGTTAAGTAACTTGCCCAAGGTCACACGGCTAGGTTTTTGTTTGTGTGGATTAAGTGTCTGAGGCCGGCTTCGAACTCAGGTCCTTCTGACTCCAGGGCCGGCACTCTACTCACTGCGCCACCTAGCCGCCCCTCTCTTATTTTCTTTTCTCTTTTTCAGGATCAAACTTAATCATTATAATTACAATCCAATGTAACAAAGTCATCATGTATACATTTCCCCTGTTCTTCCTACTTCATTTTGCATCAATTTGTATGTCTTTCTATGCTTCTGTTGTCATGTTCATTTTTATTATGGTGCAATAATATTCCATTATATTCATGTACCACATTTTATATAGCCAATCCCAAGTGGATTCAGGTCTTCATGATACCATCTCCATAATATCTCTTGAGTCTTTCTCCCCTTCATTATTTCCATTAGTAGCACACTAGTACAAGAATTCATTACCATCCCTTGAAGTATTGCAATAGCCTCCTTATCTCTACTCTTTCTCCCATTTCTTCTTTTTTTATGCAACTGTCATTAAGGATGTAGTGAAGCTAAGGTAAAAATGAAGCTAAGATGAATGTTTAAGATGTCATTTAAGTCCCTTCACACCCTGGTTTGTACTTACTTTCCCACTCTCCTCAATGCATTCTAAAGTCCAGAAAAACTGACCCTCTTGCTATACTTCACATATGACATGTTAACTCTCATCTCCATGCTTTTGCACAAATTGATCCTCATCTGGAAGGCACTCCATCACCTTTGCTTGTTGGAATCCCTAGTTTCCTTCAAAGCTCAACTCATTTTTGTTTTTGGAATGCCAGAACCAACACTGTTTTATGATATAGTAGGTGTCTAATAAATGGTTTTTTATTGCCAAAATGATTTTTATTATGAATAGATCTTGTCATGTTATGTGTCACCTTAAGAATCTGTGGTGGCTTCCTATTGCCTACTAAATTCAATCTCTCCATCTCAATATTCAAAGTCTTTCACAATCTGGTGCCACCTTGTTTATCCAACATTATGTTAAATTATTATTTCCCATGTACTCTATATGCCAGACAAACTAGGGTATTCTTTGTATATGAAAATGTATGGCATTCTCATTTTTCATGTTTTTCACTAAGATTGTTCCCTGTGCTTACAACTCCCTCCATTTAAAGCCTAACTCAAATGCTACCACCTTCAAGAAGTCTTCCTCTGTTGTTGACCCATCCTCCTTTGGTGAAGCCCTTCCTTCTCAGATAGTAGTACTTTGTCTTGTAGCTCTTTAATTCACTTATCACTTGGAATTATATATTATAGCTGCCTGTATTGATACATCTCCCTATTATTTCTCTATTAAATAGATTATTCCTTGAGACAAGTAATTGTGTGTTATAACTTCATATGTTCCCCCAAATCTGAGCACGGACATGTTCACACAGTGGGAGATTAATAAATACAGTAGTAGTAGTAGGCAATTCATAAATGCAGCAGCAGCAGTTTGAGTAGTAGGTGATTAAAAAATGCATTGGCAGTTGTTTAATCATTTTTCAGTCATATCTGAATCTTTATGACTCAACTTGGGGTTTTCTTGGCAAAGATATTAGAGTGGTTTGCCATTCCTTCTGCAGTTTATTATTATTTTTATTTTTTATTTTTTTGCAGTTTATTATATAGATAAGGAAACTGAGGCAAACAGGGTTAAGCAAGGTGTCCAGCATCACCTAGCTAGTTAAGTATCTGAGGCTAGTTTTGAACTCATGAAAATGAGTCTTCCTGATTCCAAGCCTGGTATTCTATCCACTGCACCACCCAGCTGGCCAGTAGTAGTAGTAGTAGTAACATTACTAGGCAATTAATAAATGCATTAGTAGTTGTTGTAGTAATAATATTGCATAGCTACAAGAATATGAGGAGGAAATTGAGAAAATGGTGGAACCATTAGAAGTGATAAGGGATGACATGAAGAATGTGTTTGTTGGACACATTATTTCAGATGTCAGTGAAGCAACTGGTGAAGATGTCCTTTAGATAACTGGAGTTATGGGTCTTGAGGCAGGGTATGAGGTCAGGGTTGGATACATATATCTGGAAATGTTTCACTACTGAAATCATGGTAGCTGGATCAATACAAGTGAATAAACTGCTTAAGAAAGTAAATAACCATACACATATTTGTAAAATGAGGTATAAGCCCCCAGAGTTTAGGTCTTAAATTATCCCTATTTCCCTCCACCTTCTATATGCCTAGAAAAGAATAATGACTTTTTGAGATATATTGCTATAATGCAATGAGCTATTCTTCTTTAGGTTTCTGAAGATATTAACTTCAGAACTAAATCTTGGTTTTGTTTTAGATATAAGAGACAAAAAGCTCCCAGACTCTCAATGTCTCAGTTCAGTTGGCTATCTTGAAATCCAGCATTCAAAAGGGTTGGGTTTTTGAAATTCAGATTAAAAGTCAGAATATATATAATTAGTGAACTGTATTTCACTAAGCAGTGATGAAGAGTGACAAGATAAACTTGGTTGTTGACACATTAAGCTTCAGATGTCAATGGAACAATTAAGTTGAGATGTCCTTTAGATAATTGCAGTTGTGGGATTAGAGACAGGGAATGAGGTCAGGGTTGGAGATGTATATTTGGAAGTGCTTCACTAGTGAAATCATGGTAACTAGAGCCATGAGAGTGCATGAATGGCTTGAGGGAGTATAAAGCCACTGACATATTTGTAAAATGGGGCATAGAACCCCGGAGTAGAAAAGGTGTACAATTTAGGAAAGTAAGAGTATATATCCCTGGACTCTGGAGATCTAGCTTCTAGTCCTGGTTCTGCCCTTGACTGATCATATGTGCCATTAGATAACTGATTTTATTAGATTTTAGAATTTAATTAGATAAGTCATTTAAATGAGTGTATTTCAGTTTCTTAATCTGTAAATGGAGATAATTATCATTATGCTTAACCATATTGTGGGATTTTTGGAGGAAAAGTAAAAATGGGTAAGACAGAATTTTATAATCTTTAGGAGAAAGGCATGATGAAAATTAATGTACTGCAATAAGAGTCAGTATTGTGGCATTGTAACCAATCAAACTAAGGCTACTTTAAGCTGCACTGGGAGATCAAGTGTCCAGAATAACTAAGTAAAAGTTCCATTATAGTCTACTCTAGACAGTCCACATCTAAACTATTGTGTTCATTTAGAGGTACCATGTTCTAAGAAGCACATAGACAAAGTGGAACATCTAAAAGTGAGAGGACAGTAGAATATAAAATATGAAGGTCACTTGAAGGAACTGGGGATGTTTAGCCTGGAAGAGAGAAGACTTAAAAAGACATGATAATGGTCTATATGTATTTGAAGGGAATCACATGGAAGTTGTCCTACACAGGCAGAACTCTAAGAGGGCACACTTAGTGTAGAGGTTGCAGAATGGCAGATTAGGCTTAATATAAGGAATGGCTTTTTAATAATTAGAATCCCAAAAAGGTGACTGGTTTCCCAGGAAGGTAGTAAGATCTTGCTTTTGGTGATTTTGATTGGTTTGCTTGCTTTTTATGGGTGATTTTCTCTTGTTGTAATTTTTAAACATTTTTATTTAAAGTTTTGAGTTCCAAATTTTACTTCTTCCCCCTGCTTCCCCTTCCTGAGATGGTAAGCAACCAGATATAGATTACATGTGTGCAATGATGTAAACATTTCCATATTAGTCATTTTGCACAAGAAGACTCTAATCAAAGAAAAAGAATGAATGAAAGAAAGTGAAAATAGCATGCTTCAATCTGTATTCAATCAATATCAGTTCTTTCTTTAGAGGTGAATAATTGCCTTCATCATTAGTCCTTTGAGACTGTCTTGGATCATTGTATTGCTGAGAATACCTAAGTCATCACAGTTCTTCATTGAACAATATTGCTGTTGCTGTGTACAATGTTATACTGGTTCTGTTCACCTCACTATGTGTCAGTTCATGTAAGTCTTTCCAAGTTTTTCTGAAATCGTCCTGTTGTTATTTCTCACAGACAATAATGTCCCATTATGATCGCATACCGCAGCCTGTTTAGTTATTCCTCAATTGATGGGCATCCCTTTGATTTCCAGTTCTCAGTCAGCAAAAAAAAGAGCTGTTGTAAATATTTTTGTACAAATAGATCCTTTTCCATTTTTTCACATATCTTTAGGATATAGACCTAGCAGTGGTATTGCTAGATCAAAGGGTATACAAAGCTTTATAGCCCTTTCAGCAGAGTTCCAAATTGCTCTCCAGAATGGTTGGATCAATTCACAAATCTGCCAACAGTGCATTAGCATCCCAGTTTTCCCATATCTCCTCCAACATCCAATATTTTCTTTTTTTGTCATAGTAGCCACTCTGATAGGTGTGGGCATTTTTTTTCTTTCTTTTTTTATATATATATATATATATATTTGAAACATTTAATGTTACGACCTCGAATTTCAGATCCATTTCCTTCCTCCTTTGTCACCCATTCCATCTGGGGAGATAAGTAATTCAGTATATGTTGTACATGTCTAGCTATGCAAACATTATCATAGTAGATATATTGTACAAGGTTGCTTATAATTCCCTCCCACTCATCCCACCCCCCACCTAGTCCATTCCCTACATGATCCTGTCCCTCTTCTATAGTGGGTACTTCCAACCTCCCCTCCCCCCAAGGATGCCCTCCCATCCATCATCCCTCCTCTCATCCCCCTTCCCCCTATCCTGCTGCAGGTTGAGATATCCCATTTAGTATGTATGTCATTTTCTCCCTGAACCAAATTCAATGTGAATGTGGTTTTGCCTTTTTAGCCTTCCTTATTCTCCCCCTCCTTTGCAACCACTTCCCTTTGCTTCTTCTACATGGGATAGTTTAGCCTACCCTGTCTCTCCCCATCTCCTCTTGCTACTTTCCTCTCTCACCTCATAATTTCATCCCTTGAGTATTCTCCCTTCCCAACAAATTCAACCTATGCCCTCTATCCATATATAACTGTAACCATATACACACACATTCACATATGTATTCATATGACCACACACCCTTCTTTCATTATTTTCATAGTGAGAAAGATATCATCAGTTACAGTTATTGATTTTCCATATAGGAATGTAAATATTTCAACTTTGATAAGTTCCTTTTGATTTCTTTTCCCTGATTACCTTCTCAGGCATCTCTTCCTTGTGTCTGGATGTCAAATTTTCTATTCAATTCTGGTTTTTTCCTCAAGAATGCTTGAAAGTCCTCTATTCTACTGAATGACCATATTTTCCCCTGAAACAAAATACTCAGTTTTGCTGGGTAGGTGACCCTTGGGTTCATTCCCAGTTCTTTTGCCCTCTGGAATATCATATTCCATGCCCTTCGATCCCTCAGTGTAGAAGCTGCCAGGTCCTGGGCTATTCTGATTGTGTTTCCACAATATTGAAATTGTTTCTTCCTGGCTGCTTGTAGTATTTTCTCCTTGATCTGGGGATTCTGGAACCTGGCTATAATATTCCTGGGAGTTTTCTTTTTGTGATCTTTTTCAGGAGGTGATCTGTGGATTCTTTCAACCTCTATTTTGCCCTCTGGATCTAAAACATCAGGGCAATTTTCCTTGAGAATTTCTTGAAGGGTGATTTCTAGGTTCTTTCTTTGATCATGGCTTTCAGGTAGTCCAATAATTTTTAAATTGTCTCTCCTGGATCTATTTTCCAGGTCAGTGGTTTTTCCCATGAGATATTTCACATTGCCTTCTAATCTTTCATTTGTTTGGATCTGCTTAACAGCATCTTGATTTCTCATAAAGTCATTAGCTTCCATTTGCTCCAGTCTAACTCTGAAGGAATGAATCTCCTCAGTGAACTTTTGAGATTCTTTTTCCATCTGGCAAATTCGACTTTTTAAGGCATTCTTCTCCTCATTGCCCTTTTGGACCTCCTTTGCCATTTGAGTTAGTCTATTTTTTAAGGTGTTGTTTTCCTCAGTCAGGCTGTTGACCCTCATTTCATACTTTTCCTGCATCCTTCTCATTTCTCTTTCCAATTTTTCCTCCACTTCTCTTATTTGATTTTTAAAGTCCTTCTTAAGGTCCTCTATGGCCTGCAACCCGCTCATGTTTTCCCCTGGGGCTTTTGGAGCAGGACTTCTGACTTCACAGTCCTTTTCCTGCTCTATGTCCCCAAAACAGGAGTCTAGGGTTGCATTTTTCTGTTTCCTTTGCCTTGGCATGTTGCCACTTAATTGCTTGACTTTTGGGCTTGTTGCCACACTATGGCTTTAAGGCCAGATAGAGGAATTTTCATCCCGAATGTGTGGGGGGCAACTTCCGTTTCTGGCAAGCTGTAAACCCACCCACGACTTCCACCCTAGATCACAATCCAGATCCAGGGAGGTTAAAGCAAGAGCGATTACCCCCCAAGACTGATCGCTGGATCTCCCTACGATTTGCAGGCTGGGAGCTGGAGCTGCCTCTGAAAACTACAAAATGGCGTGTCTCCTCAGCGGCTTCTAGCCCCCAGGGGAGGGAGCCGACGCATTCCCCAAATACAGGTCCCAAAGTCCATAGGACACTAACCTCTTACTTTGTCCTAGGCATGTCTATGTTGATAATTCTGGAGTCGCCACAGCTCCTGGTGTTCTGGGGTTCCTCCAGCTGGCTGCTGGCCCTGCTGCCCTGGGGCTAAAACCTCGGCTCACGTGGACCTGGGCTCAGCTCGGCTCGGCTCCTGCGCTCTTCGTGCTGTGCACTGCTAGGTCCCAGACTGCTGCGCTGGTCCTTCCTGCAGGGCTGCTGGGCTGTCCTCAGCGGGAGGTTAGCTTCTCTGTGTCGTTCTGTGGGTGCTGGGGCTCCAGAAGTTGTTCAGAGTCACTTTTACATAGTTTGGGGGGAATGTGGGGGCAGAGTGGCTTGGATGAGCTGTTTCTACTCCGCCATCCTGGCTCCGCCCCCTGTGAGCATTTTTTCATATGATTATGGATAGCTCTGATTTCTTTGTCTGAATACTGCCTGTTCATATACTTTGGTCATTTATAAATTGGGGGATGACTTAAATGTTTTATAAATGTGACTCAGTTCTCTATACATTTGAGAAATGAGGCCTTTATCAGAGATACTTGTTGCAACATTTTCCCCAGTTTTCTGCTTTTCTTATAATTTTGGTTGCATTGGTTTTGTTCATGCAAAAACTTTATAATTTTATTTGATCAAAAGTATCTATTTTCTATTTTGTAAAGCTATCCATATTTTCTTTGGTCTGAGAGATATTCTATCCCATGCTCTCAATTTGCTTATGGTATCACCCTTTAGGTATGACTCATGTACCCATTTTGATCTTATCTTGGTATATGGTGTGAGATATTGGTCTGCCATACTATTTCCCAGTTTTTCCCAGCAGTTTTTGTCAAATAATGAGTTTTTGTTCCAAAAACTTGGATGTTTATCATATACTAGATTATTATGATAATTTACTATAGTATGATTGATATGTAATCTAGTCCGCTGAGGCACCACTCTATTTCTTAACCAGTATCAGATTGTTTTGATAATTACCACTTTATAATACAGTTTGAAATCTGGTATGTCTAGACTATCTTCTTTCACATTTTTCCCATTGATTCCCTTGATATCCTTGAGCTTTTGTTCTTCCAGATGAATTTTGTTATTATTTTTTCTACCTCTATAAAATAATTTTTGATAGTTTGATTGGTACAGCACTAAATAAATAGATTAGTTTAGGTAAAGTTTTCATTTTTATTATATTGGCTTGGCCTATATATATATATATGCAAGTGATATTTTTCCATCTATTTAGATCTGACTTTATGTGAAAAGTGGTTTATAGTGGTATTCATATAGTTCTTAGGTTTGTCTTGGAAGGTAGACTCTCAAGTATTTTATATTGTCTACAGTTATTTTAAATGGAATTTCTCTCTCTATCTCTTGCTGCTGGACTTTGTTGGTAATATATAAAAATGCAGATGATTTATGTGGGCTTATTTTCCATCCTGCAACTTTGATAAGGTATTAATAATTTCAAGTAGTTTTTTAGTTAATTCTCTAGGATTTTTAAAATATAACATCATTTCTGAAAAGAGTGATAGTTTTGTTTCCTCATTGCCTATGCTAATTCCTTTCATTTCTTTTCTCTTATTGCTATAGCTAACATTTCTAGTACAATATTAAATAATAGAGGTTGATGATAGGCATTCTTGCTTCACCTCTGATTGTATTGGAAGGCTTCTAGTTTATGCCTATTACAGATAATGCATGTTGATGGTATTAAATAAATATTATTTCTAATTTTAAGCTCCATTTATTTCTATGCTCTATAGTGTTTTTAATAGGGATGGGTGCTATATTTTATCAAAGTCTTTTTCTGCATCTATTGAGATAATCATATGATTTCTGTTGGTTTTGTTACTGATATGATCAATGATGCTAATAGTTTCTCTAATATTGAACCAGTCTTACACTCCTGGTATAAATTCCACCCGATCATAGTGTGTGATCCTTGTGAAATATTGCTGTAATCTCTTTGCTCGCATTTTATTTAAAATTTTTGCATCAATATTTATTAGGTAAATAGTTATAATTTTCTTTCTCTGTTTTGGCTCTTCCTGGTTTGCACATCAGTACTATATTTGTATTGTAAAAGAAATTTGGTAGAATTCTGCCTATTTTTCCAAATAGTTTATATAGTATTAGGATTAATTGTTCTTTAAATGTTTGGTAGAATTTCTTGTGAATCCATCTGATCCTTGGGATTTCTTCTTAGGAAGTTCATTAATGGCTTGTTCAATTTCTTTTTCTAAGACTGAATTATTTAAGTATTTTATTTCTTCTTCTGCTAAGGTAGTTTATATTTTTATAGATATTCATCCATTTCATTTATATTGTCAAATTTATTGGCATACAATTGGACAAAAGAGCTCCTAACAATTGTCTTAATTGCTTCTTTATTGGTGGTGAGTTCACCCCTTTCATTTTTGATACTAATAATTTGGTTTTCTTCTTTCTTTTTTTAAAATCAAATTAACCAAAGTTTATCTATTTTATTGTTTTTTTTTTCCATAAAATTAGCTTCTAGTTTTATTTGTTAGTTTAGTAATTTTCTTACTTTCAGTTTTATGAATCTCTCCCTTGATTTTCAGGATTTCTAATTTTGTGTTTAATTGGTGATTTTTAATTTGTTTATTTTTCTAGTTTTGTTTTATTTTTTCTTTTAGTTGCATGCTCAATTCACTGATCTGCTTTTTCTCTATTTTATTGATGTAAGCAATTACAGATACAAATTTTCCTCTACCACTTCAACTGCATCCCATAAATTTTGGTATGTCATCTCATTATTTTCTTTAATTAAATTATTGATTGTTTCTCTGATTTGTTTGTTGACCCACTTGTTTTTTGGATTAGATTATTTAATTTCCAGTTCATTTTTTCTCTCCATTGTCCATTATTGAATGTAATTTTTATTGCATTATGATCTAAAAAGAAAATATTTACTATTTCTGCTTTTCTGCATTTGTTTGTGAGGTTTTTATGTCTTAACACATGACCAATTTTTGTGTAGATGTCATGTACTGCTGAGAAAAAAGTATATTCCTTTCTATTCCCATTCAGTTTTCTCCAGAGATCTATTACATCTAACTTTTCCAAAATTTTATTCACCTATTTAACTTCTTTCTTATTTATTTTTTGGTTAGATTTATGTAGTTCTGAGAGGGAAAAGTTGAGGTCCCCCACTAGGATAGTTTTATTATCTATTTCCTCCTGTAACTCATTTAACTTCTCCTTCAAGAAATTTAGATGGTATACCAGTTGGAGGATATATGTTTAGTGTTGATATGATTTTGCCTATGGTACCTTTCAACAAGATAAAGTTTCCTTCTTTATCTCTTTTAATTAAATCTATTTTTGCTTTTGCTTTGTCTGAGATCATGATTTCTACCCCTGATTTCTTTGCTTCAGCTGAAGCACAATAGATTCTGCTCCAGCTCCTTATATTTACCCTGTGTGTATCTCTCTTGTAAATAGCATATTTGAAGATTCTGTTTTTTAATCCATCCTGCTATCTGTTTTCATTTTATGGGAGAGTTTATCCCATTCACATTTATAATTAATTTTTTTCAAATGCTTTATTAACTTCTGTTTTACTTCATTCATTTCTGCCAGTTTTTGTGTTACAAATTTTCTCCCCATTTTTCCCTACTCACCTTCCCAAAATAGCAGTCCCCCAGGATATCCCCTCCTCTTATTTACCAATTACATGTAAAATAGTATTAATAATAGTATATATTTAAACATATAGTTTAATATGTAAATATTAAAATAGTAAATATTTAAACATTTGGTTTTAAAACCTTGAATTCCAAATTCATTCCCTTCCTCCCTTGTCACCCACCCCTACTGGGAAGACAAGCAATTCAATATAGGTTGTACATGTGTAGCTAATGCAAAACATTACCATAGCAGACATATTGTAGAAGACTGACTACATTTCTCTCCCTCCTATCCCACCTCCCACCCATTCTATTCTCCACTTTGGTCCTGCCCCTTTTCAAAAGTGTGTGCTTCCCACTTCCCTCCCACCTAGCCTGCCCTCCTTTCCATCATCCCCCCTCTCATCTCCTTTCCTCCTTCTCTCCTGTAGGGTGAGATACCCTATTTCATGTGTATGTCATTCCCTCCCTGAGCCAAACTCAATAATTATAAGGTTGACCTATTCCCTTATGCCTTCCTGTTCTTCCCCTCCATTGTACCCATTTTCCTTTGCTTCTTCTATATGAGAGTTTGCCCCATTCTGTCTCTCCCCATCTTCTCTCTGTATTCCTCTCTTACCTCTTGATTTCACCTTTTAAGTATCATCCCTTCCTATTAAATTAGTCCTGTGCCCTCTATCTATGTATACCTGTAAACATATATATGTATATATATGCATATATATATATACACATTCACATTTGTATTCTTACACCTATATATCTTCCAATAAAGACTATATATATATACACATATACATATAGATATAGATAAATATACATATACATATTTCTATTCCCTTCAACTATTTTCATATTGAGAAAAGTTTCCTCAGTTACAATTATTGTTTTTCCACATAAGAATGTAAATAGTTCAACTTTGATAAGTTCCTTATGATTTCTTTTCCCTATTTACCTTCTCATGCTTCTCTTGCTTCTTGTATCTGAATGTCAAATTTTCTACTCAAGTCTGTTTTTTTCTTCAAGAATGCTTAAAAGTCCTCTTTTTCATTGAATGACCATATTTTCCCCTGAAACATGGTACTCAGTTTTGCTGGGTAGGTGATTCTTGGTTTTAATCCCAGTTCCTTTCCAGGCCCTTTGATCTCTCAGTGTAGAAGCTGCCAAATCCTGTGTTATCCTGATTGTGTTTCCACAATATGAAAATTGTTTCTTCTTGGCTGCTTGTAATATTCTCTCCTTGATCTGGGAATTCTGGAATCTGGCTATAATATTCTTAGGGGTATTTTTGGGGGGATCTTTTTCAGGAGGTGATGGGTGGATTCTTTCAACCTCTATTTTGCCTTCTGGTTCTAAAACATCAAGGCAGTTTTCCTTGAGAATTTCTTGGAGGATGATTTCTAGGTTCTTTCTTTGATCATGACTTTCAGGTAGTCCAATAATTTTTAGATTATCTCTCCTGGATCTATTTTCCAGGTCAGTGGTTTTCCCCATAAGATATTTCACATTGCCTTCTATTCTTTCAGTTGCTTGGAGCTCTTTAACAGCATCTTGATTTCTCAAAATGTCACTAGCTTCCCTTTTGTCCATTCTAAATCCAAAGGAAAGATTCTCCTCAGTGAGCCTTTGAGATTCTTTTTCCATCTGGCAAATTCAGCTTTTTAAGGCATTCCTCTCCTCATTGCCTTTTTCAGCCTCTTTTGCCATTTGAGTTAGTCTATTTTTTAGGATGTTATTTTCCTCAGTCAGGCTGTTGACTCTCCTTTCATAATTTTCTTGCATCATTTTCATTTCTCTTCCCAATTTTTCCTTCACTTCTGTTATCTGCTTCTTAAGGTCCTCTATGGCCTATAACCAGCTTGTATTTTCATTTGAAGCTTTTGGTGCAGGAGTTCTGACCTCACAGTCCTCCTCCTGTTCCATCCTTCGATCCTCTTTGCCCCCAAAATAGGAGTCTAATGTTGAATTTTTCTGTTTATTTTGTTTCCTTTGCCTGGGCATGTTGCCACTCAATTACTTGGCTTTTGGGCTTATTGCCACAGTAGGACTCTGCCACCAGACAGGTCCACAGAGCGTCCACCCCAAATACTCGGGTTTTCTCAGCTACCAGAGGTATTAGTTGGGTGCTCTCTCTGAAGCCTCCACATACTCTGGCAAGCTGGTTACACACCCCAGGACTTCCACCCCAGACTGCAATCCTGGTCCAAGAAGGTTAAAGCAACAGCAATTACCCCACCAGATTGGTCGCTGGTCTCCCTACAGTCAACAGGCCAGGAGCTGAGGCTGCAGTGTTGTGCCAGCTGTGCCTAAGCATCTCAGCAGCCTCTTGCCCTGGGGGAATTAGGCCAATGTTCTCCCCACTACCAGTCCCAAAGTCCACACTGCACTGACCTCTCATTTTGTCCTTGGCATCTATGTGTTGATAATTCTTGAAACAGCCACAGCTGCTGGTGTTCTGGAGTCCCTCCAGTTGGCTGCTGGTTAGGCCCACCCTGAGGCTAAAACCTCTGGCTCACAGAGGGCTGGGGTTGGCTTCCAGAGTGCTGCACTAGCTGCTCACTGCAGGGATGCTGGGCTGTCCTCAGTGGGAGGTTAGCTTCTCTGTGTCATATTGTGGGTTCTGTAGCTCCAAAATTTGTTCAGAGTTCCCTTTTACATGGATTGGGGAAGGTGGCAGCTGGAGCCACACAGAAGTCCTGTTTCTACTTGGCCATCTTGACTCTGCCCCCACATTTATAATTATGATAACTAACTGTATTCCCCTCCATGCTATTTTTGCTTGTTTATTCCCTCTTTTTAACCCCCCACTCTTTCCTTTCTCACAAGTGTTTTACTTCTGATTACCACCTTCCCCAATATACCTTCCCTTTTATCAGTCCTCCCTCATCCTTCTATTATCCCCATCCCTTTTTACTTCCTTATAGGGTAAGATAGATTTCTATATCCAGCTGAGTGTGTGTGTTATTCTATCTCTAAACCAATTTTGATGAGTTAGCTTTAAGCTTTGCTGCACCTCCCTTCTTCCCCTCCATCATAATAGCTTTTTCATGCTTCTTTTATGTGGGACAATTTACCCCCATTCAACCTCCCCTCCTTCTTCTTCCAGTGCAATTTTCTCTTTCACCCTTTTGTTTTTGTTAATATCATCCCATCAAAATCACCTTATATCCACACAATCTGTCTTCATATACACCTCCTAATTGCTCTTATAGTAATAAAGATGTTGAGTTAAAATATTATCTTGCCATATAGAAAGATAAACAGTTTAACCTTATTGAATTTCTCATGTTTTCTTTTTCTTGTTTATTTTTATTTTTTATTGGAGGAGGGAAGGTAAGGCAATCAGGGTTAAGTGACTTGCCCAAGGTCACACAGCTATTAAGTGTCTCAAGTATCTGAGGCAGGATTTGAATTCAGGTACTCTTGACTCCATGGTGGGTACTCTATTCACTGAGCCACCTAGCTGTCCCTCTTTTTTATTTTTTACCTTTTATGTTTCCCTTGAGTCTTGTATTTGGGGGTCATTTAAAAAAATCTCTGGCCTTTTAATTAGAAATTCTTTAAACTCCTCTATTTTATTAAATACCCATTTCCCCCCTGAAAGATTATATTCAGTTTTGCTGGGTAGGTGATTCTTGATTGTAATCCTAACTCTGTTGCCTTCTAGTATATCATATTCTAAGCCCTGTAGTTCATTAATGGGGAAACTGCCAAATCCTGTGTAATCCTGACTGTAGCTCTATGATATTTGAATTATTTCTTTTTGGCTACTTGCAATACTTCCTCCTTGATCTGTGAACTCTGGAATTTGGCTATGATATTCCTAGGAGTTTTCATTTGGGATCTCTTTCAGGATGTGATCAGTGGATTCTTTCAATTTCTATTTTGTCCTCTGGTTGTCAGGGTAGTTTTCTTTGATAATTTCTTGAAAGATATTGTCCAGCTTTTTTTTTTTTATCATGGCTTTCAGGTAGTCCAATAATTCTTATTTTATCATTCCTGAATCTATTTTCTAGGTCAATTGTTTTCCAATAAGAAGTTTCACATTTTCTTCTATTTTTTATATATTTTATTTTTTCATATCTTGATGTCTCATAGAGTCATTAGTTTTTCCTTGTTTAATTCTAATTTTGAAGGAATTGTTTTCTTCAGTGAGCTTTTGTACCTCCTTTTTCATTTGTACAATTCTATTTTTTAGGCAGTTAATTTCCTCTGTAAATTTTTGTATATGTTTTCCTATGCTAGTGCCTTTTTTATGATTCTCATGTATTACTCTCATTTCTTTTCCTAATTTTTCTTCTTTTTAAAAAAATTTGTCTTTTTTTGTTTTTATTAATTTGTTTCTTTACTTTTAATTTACAGGATTCAGTTCCACAATCCCTTGAGTTACAAATTTTCTTTCCCTCCCTCTATTCCTCTCCCCTTTCCCCCTTCCCCCCTCCTCCCCCCCACACCATGGTGGCACACAATCAAGTACAGGATTTGCAAATACTTTCACAGACATTAGTCAGGTTACAGGAAGGATTGTAACTGATGGATGAACAATGGGAAAGAGGAAACAAAACCAAACAAGAAAATGAAAGAGAGCAGGTAGTTTACTTCAGTCTGCATTCAAACTCTATTCTTTCAAGTTCTTTCTCTGAATGTAGACATCTCCTTCCTTAATTTTTCTTCTACTTCTCTAATTTGCTTTTTAAAATCCTTTTTAACCTCCTCCAGAGATTCTTTTTGGGCCTGAGACTAAAGTACATTTTTTTTTGAGGCTTCACATGTAGCTCTTTTGACACTATTGTCCTTTTCTAAGTTTATGCCTCAATCTTCCTTATCACCATAGCATCTTTTTATAGTCAAGATTTTTTGTTTATTTGTTTTTTGTTCATTTCTGTCCCCACCCCCTTTTTGTGACTTGGTATTTTTATGTGAGAGTTGGACTCTGTTCCTGCAGTGTTCCAAACTTTTTGTGCTAGGGCTCTGGGTCTTCCTGCTGGCTTTCACTGCACTTCAGGACTTAGCTGCTTGATTTCTCTGGAGGATAGGCTTCCCTTCTGGCTTGTATTGGTGGGTGGGGCCTCCCTCTTGGTCTTTCTTGGGTATGGAGTTTAGCTTCTAGCTTTCTCTAGGGATGGGGCCTTGCTTCTGTGGTGCTATGGTAACAGTCTTTCTGGTGACTGGATCTGAAGGAGAGATCTGTTGGTGATCTGCCCCCTACTCTTGCCCTACTCTTGGTCAGCCCTTGGGTGAGGAGGCTTCAGTACTGTTCAGCAATGGGGTCCAGGCTTGGCTGGTGGCTTGTGCTGGGGCTAGAGTCTCTGGGGTGGGACATTGCTATGCTGCACAGACTGCTAATTTGCCTAGGGGTTTGCTGGTTTACAGGAGGCCGGGGCCTCACTGGTGGATTGCCCCAGGCTTGGAGCCTGACTGCAGGCCCCCTGCTGTGAGGCTGGTGGCTGCTACTCTTGTACCACACTCCTCTCTCACCCCAGTGAGACAGGCCTTTCCTGCCAGGCTAGTAAGCTGTTTGTCTACTCCTAGACCATTTCTGAGGCAGTTTTCTAGTTGTTTCGAGGGGAATCTGGGAGGCCTTCAGAGGGTTCCTTCCTCACTTCCTCACACCTTGGCACCAAAACCTCCCTGATTAGTAATTCAAGCAGAGGCTGTATGAACAGTTGCTGGCTCTGTCATAGGAGGGAATCTTGGTCAGATGCCCATTGGACTAGATTTCCTCCAGCCAGACCCTTTCCAGCTCTTAGATTCTGTAAAATCCATAATAAAGTCAATCCAAGATAGAGATTATTGCCAGACCACAATAAATTAACCTCCTTGGTGTCATGGAAACACAACACATTCTTGGTTGCAAAATAACATGAGCCAGGAAATTGGGAAAATTCCAAAGAAATAACATGAGAGAAGGCGTCCTTGGAATCAAGCAATCCTGAAGGGACTTCCAGAAGTCAACTGGATCATCACCCTGCCTACATATTGGATAGTACCCAAACCATATGAGAAAGATGGAGGTTAGTCTGAGCTTAGGCCTCTGGAGAAGAAGACACGGAACTATAACCTTCATTGGCAATTTACTCCAGTATTTGCCATGCAGTCTTAATTGAAGAGACATTCTTATGCCTAGAAACAGCTTAAATCTCTTTTCTTTTGGTCTCTCCTAAGTGAGAATGGACACCTAGTTATCATTCTTTCAATCAATTGCCTGAACACAGACCACCCTAGTGGGACTGAGGATCCCTGGCCCAATTACAACATCTACTCATTAGTTTGGATGACAGCTGCATCATAAGCAAAATATTAGTTCATGCCAGAAATGCAAGAAGATACATTTTCAAGGACTACCTTGAATGACCGGGGCTCCGATGACCATATTTTGAGATCATTGCTGTCCCTATTTGCAATGTGAGTAAAGCCAAAGAGGCAAGAAATCATTTGTCATTTACAAGGAACATTAAATTACAGGGAAAGGAGAAGAATAAGATAAGACTGGAAAGGCAGGACAGCCTCATATGCCAAGTTAAAGAGTTTAAAATGTTTGAACTTCACTTGGTAGACAATTAAGAGCAAATATCTAAGGAAGACTCACTAGTCATTTCCAAGATCCCCAGGCTTTGTTGTAAGCCTATTCTCAGTCCACATAAGAGTTAGTGAATTATTGGAGAGTGAACAGAGCAGAAAGTCACATATAAAATAAGACTGTATGGGCAAATAAACACATCTGTGCCTCTCCGCCATCAATCTGACAGAACCAAGCTTAACATTCATGAACGTAAATTTAAGAACTTCCAGGCTTCCTAGAGGTAGGTGGTCATCATATTGTTGAGGAAGACCAAGAAGTAAATTTCTGCCTAAGAATATTAACTTACAGAAGACAGGAATCACCTTGATTTGCCGTTCCCTTGTGTGTATGCATATCAAATAGTTCTATTTTATAATGCACTTTAAAGACAAATATAAAACTGGAAGGAGTTGGTGCCGGAGGAGAATAATTAGGGCTCACATTTATGTACAGGACTTTTAGCTTTATAAAATGTTTATTTGTATTTTCTTGTTTGGTTCTTAAAATGACCAGGTCTCTGTGTTATTGTTATTACCCCCATTTTAGCAATGAAGAAAGTGAGGTTTAGTGAGTTGTTGAGGGTGACTCAACTAGTAAATATCTTAGGTAGGATTCTAAATCTACTTGATTTCATCCCCCCCTGCCCCCCAACCACTCTGCTTAACTATGTTCTAGGACTTCAGGGAAATGTAAGTTCCTTGAAGGCAGGATCTGGGTTTTTTTTTTCTTTTTTTTTCTTTTTTTTTTTTTTACTGGTTATCTCCAGTATTTAGCATTGTATCTGGCACATAGGTAGGTGGCAGAGTGGGTAGAGTGCCAGGCCTAGAGTCAGGAATACTCTCTTTGAATCTGGCCTCAGATATTTACTATCTGTGTGACCTTGGGCAAGTTATCTAACCCTGTTTACCTCAGTTTCCTCATCTGTAAAAATGAGCTGGAGAAGGAAATGGCAAACCATTCCAGTGTCTTTGTCAAGAAAACCCCAAATGGGGTCACCAAGAGTCAGAAACGACTGAATAACAACAGCAACAACAAAAATTCTGCACATTGCCTCCCTATCATATTAAGTGTACTGTGGGAAGGAATGAGTTAATTTAGGTTCTGAATCGCTTTGGACCTCTCTTCAGAAAAGAACTGTGTAAGTCCAAGGTACCATCATATAGTGTTCCTTTATTGAGCATTCTTGATTTCTCTGGTTTTGTACAAAGTTAAGCAGACATGGTTCACCCTGAATAGCTCTAATGGGCAACCAGTATAATAAATGTTAGCAAGGAGTTAGATACTATCTGTAGTTCATAGAGGAGGAAACTGATGGTCAAATAGCTTAAGAGACTTGCCCACAATCATGCAGCTATACAGTTGAGATTGGTGACTGCCTTTCTGAGACCACTGTTTCAGGAAAATTACTAGCCAAATCGTCATATCTTCGCCAGCCACCTTCTCTCTACATTCCCCCTCCAACTACCAGTTCTGGAGCCATGAATTATGATCAAATCAACTCTGCCATTGTTCCTGGATGGAGTGTGTCAATCTACCATGGCTCCACTCACCATGCTGTAACTTTCTGAACCAACATGTCCTTCTCTAGTCACTAATCCTCTTTGTTGTGTCCCCTATTAAAATGTAAGCTCTTTGAAGGTAGAAACTGTCTTTGCCTTTTTGCATTTGTATCCACAGCACATAGCAGTACAGTGAGTATTTAGTAAGCTCTTCACAGGCAGAGTCAGACTTTACAAAATACTACCTTAGGCAAAATTTGTGTTTGGAGCCCTGCAGAATACCCATACCTACACTCAGACATTCATAATATGACCTCTATTCCATCTCACCTTTTGCCCTAGATGTCATTGATTCAGGATGACGGAATGGGAGTGCTGATCTGGGGTGATAATGGTTGGAAAAAGGTTAGAGCTAAAATTAGGAATTTCTTCCATTGGAGTAAAAAGTAATTGGGGAGTAGGGGGTGGTAGTAATATATAGGGTGGTTCAACCATGGATATAGTCATTATGGGAGTGGGGGAAGTCTTCTTTCCCAGAAACTCTGGATGGGGAGAGGCAAGGTGAAGTATGGGAACAGTGGTAACCGAGGGAAAGAAGTTTGTCCTTTCAGAGAGAAATTACTCCTCCCCCACCTCAGACTTGTAAGTATACCAAGCTGGATGTCAGCACACTGGGCTAACATCTCTTTAACCCAGTGCTAGCTATAAATATAAAGAAAATAAACACATTAAAGCCAGTGAGAGAAAGAACCAAGAGAAGAAGAAAAGCTAGAGATGAAGAGGGATGAGGAAAGAATAAATATTTGGCACAAAGTGGGAAAGTGGAACAGAAAAGTGAAAGAAAGAGAACATATAGGAAAGGTGGCAAAAGAGAAGAAACATGGACAGAGAAAGGGGAGAGGAAGATAGAGGAAAAGGAAAGTGAAAAAAGATGGTAATATAATTAAGCTTTTTACATGCAATTACTAACTTGAACTTCAACCCATCTTGACTTCGTAGGAGCTAGAAACAAATTTACGCCTACTCACCTATGAGACATTGCTCATGCCATTCATTCCTCTTCTTCCACCTGCAAAGTCATCCCCTCCTCCTACCTCTATCCATCAAAACCCAATCCCAGTACAAATCCTTCTGCTTTGCTTAATCCACCTATATGGGCTGGCATTGTAGTTATGGTCATGCATGCTTTATTTTCATTAAGCTCTTAGAGTAGAAGTTCTTAACCTCTTTTGTGTTATGGACTTCTTGGGAAGTTTTATGAAGCCTCTGGATCCTTTTCTCAGAATCATGTTTTTAAATGCATAAAACAAAATAAAAATTATTACAAAGGAAATCATGTATATTGAAATACAGTTATCAAAATATTTTTTAAAACAAAGTCAAGTTAAGAACCCCCTAAGGACTTCCTTAACTATTTATTATTCATATCACCTAATAAGATTTTTTTTGCCAATAGTAGGTGCAAAATCAATTATCTGCTAAATTAAGCTTATACATTTGGCAATCCTCTGGCAAATTTTGAGCAATATAGAGGTCACAGGACCTCCAGGGCAAGTAACTCTAGGAGATAGGTATCTCTACTAAATAGTTTTGTCTGCATATTGATTGCATGATTTCTTTAGGAGCTAATATGGGAACCCTCCTCCACTTTGGTTCACAGCATTTCTGAGTTGTGAGTGTTTCTGAGATGACATGAAATACGATGAAGTAGATGGGAGTTAGAAAGCCCTAGAGCAAAGCTTCTGAGATTTTTTTTTTATTTCAATCTATATCAGTTCATAAAAATCTTCCCATACCTTTCTGATTTCTTCATATTCATCATTTCTTACAGTGTAAGACATTATTTCATGGTTAAGTCAATTAACCCCTCGAAGTTTCAATTTCCTCATCTATAAAATGTAGATGTTACACACAGAGTCTAATTAATGGGTTATTGTAAAACTCAAATTAGATAATGTGTACAGTATTTTGTAATCTTTAAAACATTATATAAAAACACTATATAAAAGTCAAATGCTATTAATTGATGTAACAGCTATTTCTAATGACTCTAAGAATTTGATAGGGGAAAATAGATTAGTGAAGAAGGAAGCAAGAAAATGTATGGAGGCATATATTTCTCAGCATGCTTGAGTTTCTTATTTTCTTTGCCTTGAAGAGACTTCTGCTCTTTTTCTTTCTTCTTATGTGGCAGGGATCAGAGGTTTCTGAAATGGGAAGATCTAGTTGAAGAAGGGGTACCAGTCCTTGCTGCTTATGACTGCACCTTCATTCCCACTCTTCCTGGAGCAGGGTACAGTGCAACCAAACTTCAGTTCTGGAGAACTACTATGGCAAAGGTAGACATTTCAAACAGTGTTGACCCAACAGGAAAGGAAGAGATGGCGCAATAGAGAACAGATTGGAGTAAGACTGAACTGGACTGGCAGCTACAATGAAATGCCTTGGATTGGACAGGAGGTCAGTCCCAATCTCTGGAATTCTTGAGGTATTTTCTCAAGATTAAGGATGGAAGTTTTCCCATTTTGATAATTTTTGAGCATATTGTATATACTACTCCTAAATCTATATTGAACCTGGGGGTCAGTGACACAAACTGAATTCAAGATGATGTGAAGGAGGGAAGTAGTCTGAGTTGGAAGACCGGAGCCACTCCCTGGTAATCACAGGTGATAACTATGGGCTTGAAGAAAGCCAATACATGCACATTGTATACCTATTGATGGAACAAGTTGAATCATGACCTGAAAGTACTGCCACCTGGTGGCCTAATTACATACTACACTACCAAGCTAATGAATTAAGTAGGCATTTACAGCTATATGTAGGTTTCATTAAGTAGCCATCAAACTAGGTAGGGATTGTCATTGCTACCGCAGCACCATCAATATACACTCAGCCCACATCTATTGTTACATTCGTTTGCTTGATTGGAGCATGTGCACTCTGACAATTCAAGCATGAAGAGTAAAAAGCAGGGAGAGAGATCGAAAGCTTCTAAACCCCTTTGCCCCACTAATAAAGTGTCTTTTCAATATCTCTAATAAGGTGCCTGTGCCCCAGGTGGTGCCTACTGCTAAACCAGTTCTGGAGACAGCCAAATTTCTATCATTAAATCCAGGGATGCACTGGTAGGTAAATGTTTAACCACTGACTATCTGGGAAAAAATGTATCCAGACACATTTCTATGTTTAATCTGCACTATTTACATTTTCTCCATCCCTTTCTTAAGTGAAGACTATCACCAAAACAATAAACTAAGTCCAGATTTTTAGCAATTTGTGAATTTCCTAGGTGCAAATACTAACCCTGAAAATTTAATAGTTGTGGGCCATAAGGACTGTCTCCAATTATCACTGATTAACTCTAACTGAATAAAGCAATGGCATGGACATTCCCAAATAATGGATTACTGCGTAGATTTGATTTTCCATACACATATGCACACACACACACACACACACACACACACACACACACTTCAAACACAGAATGGCCTCAGACTTTCCCCCAAAAAAGGTAAGGATAATAACTGTTTGTGGTTTTTTTTCTTTCAAAAAATTAAATCTTACTTTTATTGACTTTATATTACCTTAATTCCTGAATATATCCCCTCCTCATTCTCTTGTAACAGAGATCAAAATAGACAGATTTTTAAAAAATGCTTCTCCAAAACCACCTAACAGATCAGGGCCTCACTTCTGCAGAGGGGAGGAAGTTGTATTATTCATTCTCCTCTCCGGTGAGGTCATTATAATTACAGAGATTTCAGCTGTGTTCTTTTGTTCTTTCTATTCACATTATTATAGTCATGATGTATATTATTTGCATCAGATCTGTGAAGGATCCACATAGGGGAAAATCCCTACAAAGACTTCATATAAAGGATATCCCTAACATTTAATTTTCCAGACTCCTTTCAGGGAAAGAGCCCTTTCAAGGGTGGCAGTGAGTGTGGGAAAGAATTCATTTGGAATTCACATTTTTATAGACATCAAAAAATGCCTCTGCTTACTTTACTCTACCTCAGTTCACATATATCTTTCTATGATTCTCTGAAATTTTTGGATTAACGATTTCTTATTCCAGTAATATTCCATTACCTTCATATACCATAATTTGTTCATCTGTTTCTCAATCAGTTGTTTCAGGTGATTTGCTACCACAAAGAATGATGCTATTAATATTTTGGTGTATGTTGGACCTGTCTTCCTGTAATTGATCTCCTTGGGCTATAAGGCTAAATGTGGGATCTCTGGATCAAAAAGTATGAATACATTTTAGCACTTTCAAACATCATTCCAAATTGCTTTCCAGAATATTTGGGCCAGTTCACAGCTCTACAGACATCATAATAATCTTCCTGTATTTCTGACGTATTCCTAGCAGCTAGGTGGCACAGCGGCTAGAGTATTGGGCCTGGAGTCAGGAAGATATGAGTTCAAACCTTACCTTAGACACTAACTGTGTGATCCTGGGCAAGTCACTTAACCCTGTTTGCCTTAGTTTCCTCATCTGTAAAATGAGTTGGAGGAGAAAATGGCAAACCATTCCAGTATCTGCCAAGAAAATCCCAAATGGGGTCATGAAAAGTCAGCCATAATTGAACAACAATAAAAAACAAATTTCTGGAGCCTCTCTAGCACTGAATATTTCTCTTTTTTATCAAGTTTATCAATTTGCTGGGCGTGACGTGAAACCTAAGGTTGTTTTGATTTGTTTTTCTGTTATTAGTGACTCAGAAAGATCTTTTACATGGCTGTTTACAATTTACAAGTCATCTTTTGAGAACTGTTTGTTCCTATCCTTAGACCACTTATCAATGGCTCTTGGCCTTACATAGTTGTGTTGATCCCAAATATATTTTGACTAGTAGGCACTTATCAGAGATTTTTGATACAAAGATTTTTTTTCCAGTTGCTGCTTTCCTATCTTATTTTAGCTCCACTGACTTTATTTCTCTTTTTTTTTAAAGCCTTTTAATTTCATGTGATCAAATTTATAATGAATCTTTGATTGTCTCTATTTCTCATTTTATTAAGAATTCTCCCAGGGCAGCTAGGTGGTACAGTGAATAGAGCACTGGCCCTGGAGTCAGGAGGACCTGAGTTCAAATCCAGCCTCAGAAACTTAACACACACACACACACACACACACACACACACACACACACAAACCTAGCTGTGTGACCTTGGGTAAGTTACTTAACCCCAGTTGCCCTATCTTTCCCCCTCCAAAAAGCAAAAAAAAAAAAAAAAAAAGAATTCTCCCAGCACCTATAACTGTAAAAAGCACTTGATTTCATTCTCTTGTAATTTTTCTAAATGATGTGGCCTTTTATATTCAGATCAGATATCCATTTTGAATTTATTGTGGTTAATTGTGCAGAAAGAGCTTTTCCAAGGTATGTTTAGGGTGAGAAGATCAGGAAAGACAAAGGTTTACTGCCTAGGACCCATGATGTTAACATTCAAAGATGACAGAACTACTCCCCTCCTAATTTGTTTCCATCTTCTGTATCAAAGAGGGTGGTCTTCAAACAAGAAAAGGGCAAAACTTCTCTTTCTGTCTCACAATTACTAAATCAAACAGCCTTTTTTTTCTTGTTGTTTTTGAGGGGGGAGGGCAGGGCAATTAGGGTTAAGTGACTTGCCTAAGGTCACATGGCTACTAAGTGTTAAATGTTCTGAGTCCGGATTTGAATTCAGGTCCTTTTGATTCCAGGGCCAGTGCTCTATGCACTGTGGCACCTAGCCACCCCTAAAAGGCCTTTTCTTAACACTCATCCTTCTTGATATCTGCATCTTTGATCGTGCTGACCATGGCCTCTTTCTACACTCATTCCTGATGCAGTAGCTCTATCTGACCTTGTTTTTCTCCTACACTATGATGTTCTCAATTTCCTTTTCTAGATCATCATCTATTTCCCACTCTCTAAATTTGAGTATCCTTTGTGGCTCAAATTATGATTCTGAAGAAGACTTTTGAGAGTCCCTTGGACAGCAAGGAGATCAAATTAGTCAATACTTAAATTAATTCAGGCTATTTACTGGAAGGTCAAATACTGAAGCTTAAATATTTTGACCACATAATAAGAAGATGGGACTCATTAGAAAAGACCCTGATGTGAAAGATTGAAGACAAAAGGACAAGGAGACAGCAGATGATGAGATGGATAGACAGCATCATGGGAACAATGAATATGAACTCGCACAGACTTCAAGAGATAGTGAAAGATATAAAGGGACAGAGTGCTATAGTCCACGGCGTCACAAAGAGTCAGATATGACCAAATGGCTGCATAACAATATACTGGTATATTAGGGGAATGTTATCGAATAATGTATTGGAATTCCAGTAAAGCGTTTAACAGGGCTAAGTGATGCAGTGGATAGATTGTCAAACCTGGAGTCAAAAAGACTCATCTTCCTGAGGTCAAACCTGGCCTCAGACACTTACTAGCTATGTGACCCCTGGGCAAATCACTTCACCCTGTTTGCCTCAGTTTCGTCATCTGTAAAATGAGCTGGAGAAGGAAATAGCAAACTACTCAAATATTCTTTGCCAAGAAAACCTATAATGGGGTCACAAAGAATTAGACACAACTGAAAAATGACTGAACAATGTACAGAGCACTATGCAAAAAACTGGGAATAAAAATAGAAAAATAAGATAGTCCTTGCTTAAGGAGCTCATGTCCTGATAGAAATAATACCCATAACAGGTTTTAGCTAAAGGTCAAATGGAAAGAGACTCCATGCTTCTTAGGATGCAGTGGTCAAACCAATGGTAATGCATCTTTCTTTAATGGCATTTCCACTCATAAATCCTTATTCATTTCCAATGTTGAATGTCAGTACCAAGGTCTTTTGGAGAAGAGAACTTTCTTTTCCAGGACTTTGGTGGCACCAGCACCTGAAACCACCATTTCTAGTGAATATCTCTACAAGGGGTAGTTGGCTGGATGATGGCCACAGGGCCTAACAAGCACTGGTAGTCCCCAGGTTCTTGGGGTCAGGGTCCTAGATAGAGTCCATAGAATCTGAGAAATGGAAGTGCTTAAGGACATGGTAGTGATATGACTTGTTTGGCATATGCCACCTCCTGTCTTTATTTACACATGCTATGCTGCTTCCACAGATCCCAGTTCAGATCCCACTTCTGGCACCAAGTACCTGTGTGAAATTAGGTGCTATCTCTAAAGCCCTTCAGTCTCTAATATACAGAGGAAAATAGATCTAAAACCAGAATGTACCTTAGAGATCATTTAGTCTAGGGATTCCATGACCTGTGAGATAAGAATAGGTTTTATGGTTTTTAATACTGTAAAACTTCATTTTAAAATGTAAAAAAAAAAAAGTCCAAACTTTCCTGGTTACACAAAAACAGGCCATAGGATAGATTTGACCTTTGGGTATAGTTTTCCAACACCCTTAGTTTGCATATGCGGAAATTGAGTCCTGATAGATAAAAGATTGGCTCAAATTCACATACCCCCGGATTTGAATCCAAGTTCTCTGAATCCCAATCCAGGATGCTTTCCACTTTACTGCACAGAATCTAAATTGATTGGAACTTTTTAATCCTAATAAAATTAAGTTTAAGGGAGAAACCTATAAAAAACATAGGTCTTGAGAAGGAGAAGTCAAATTACTTGCTTTGCCTTAATGATAGTTGATATTGGAGAGCTTGAATGTTTATAAGCTTATCAACTTTAGGATTTTTTTTAAAGTGCTAGTAGAAAAATTCTTTTTTCTTAAAAAAAACAAAAAACAAAAAACTTCCTTCCCCCCTTACAACATCTCCCCTCATTTCAAGGGCCTGATTGCAGTATTAGGTTGCTGCCCTGATAAGGGTAGTCTTTGGCATTTCTTCTCCTTATTTCTAGAATTGCCTGGATGAGATTGGCTTTAGTAAGGCTTCCTTTGTTGAGCCTAAGGACAGAGGACATAGGGAGAAGGATTTTGTTGCAATATAGTTGTACTGGGCCCTTCACAACTTGTTTGTGGTTATATTTTCCTTGTGTATCCTTCCTGAGTGAATGCTCACCATCTACCCAGAGTCTGAGGTACAGTGGTCAGTCTGTATCAGACGGTAACTGACAGTTATATACTTGACACCACCTTCTGAACCACTCTCCTATCTTGGGCATGCCAGCATCAAACATGGGATACCCAGACAGCCAGAGATTCCAGGACCTTGACAGAGAACGTTGAAAAGAACCAAAATAATGTTTCAAGATAGAATAAAATTTGTCATGGGGAAAAACAAACACTTTTTGTGTAACTTGTATTTTGTACCAACTTGGGAACACCTACAAGTCCCTTAAGATATCTGGATGTTATAGTGGATAGAGTAATGGGCCTGGAGCCAGCAAGACCTGAGTTCAAATTTGACCTCAGATATTTACTGATTGTGTGACTCTGGGAAAGTCTCAACCTCTGTTTGCCTCAGTTTCCTCAACTATAAAAAGGGATAATAAGAAGACCTATTGCCCAGGGTTATTGTGGGATCAGGTGAAATAGTTGTAAAATGCTTGGCATAAGGGCTGGCAAATAATAGATGCTTAATAAATGCTTGTTTCCTTCATTCCTTCTTTCATCAAGGACCACTCAGAGAAATTTTAGAATTAAGTCATAAATTGTATCATAAAACCTTCTTGATAACCATAGAACTCTGGGATTAGTAAGGAGAAGCCAGTAGAGGGTAAATGGGTTTCAGGACCAATTCCTTTCCATGTGAAAGACGGAGCTGAGCATCAGAACCCAGAGTAGAAATAAAAAATGGAAGTCACAAACCAAATACAAAATAACTTGGAGCCTCAGGAAAAGGTCAGCTGAAGTGGAAATAGGAAATGCCTATGACAAGTTGAACATTGGAGTAAATAGATAAGATGCAAAAAAGAAATGGATGAGCTGAGGTTACAAATGCCAGAGAAGTTTGGGGGCTAGACTATAGGACTATCAGAGAAAGGATGTTTTGCTACAATAATTTAAATACCAGTACAGTACCTTTTTAACAATTGGTGGTAAAATGCCAGTTTAGCAAATATGATCTGGCCCCACCCTACTAGGGCCAGGCAGTATACATTTCCCATTCTGGGTTGTAGGGTGCCCTAAGAGATTTGGGATGTCTCTTTTCTGTACTGCCATCGGCTTGAGCCCCCTTTTGTTACATTTCCCACACTATTAGGTGCCAGTAAGTAGAACCCCACTTCCATTTATCCACTTAATATCAATTATCTTTTAAAAATGAATATTTATTTCAAAGTTATAGCAAGAACAAATGTACAAACATTTCTCCCTAACTTCTCAGGGACACACTCTCTCCCTAATACACTTCAGTCTCTGGGGAGAGCAGGTTCACTCTTAGCACAGTTTCTCCTTGACATTTGTTGCCCCAAATTCATTTCTAGAAGCTGCTAGATGAGTCTCTGTTTCAGCTACCCTGTCCTGGAAGCCACTTCTAAAGGACATTCCTAAAAGTCACTCCTTGATCTTTGGGGCAAAAATGCTGAGATGGCTATAAAAAACCCCGAACACTGTTCTCTTATCATCTAAGACAAAGGAACAAGGAGAGCAAAGAATCCAGACCTGCATTCAGGCGGCCCTTGGTGGGGAGGACTAAAAGCACCCTCTCCCACCCCTTCCTACACTGTTTCTCAGCACCATTAGCACAGCCCAAAAGACTCACCAAGAACGGAGGGTGGGCAGACGCTGACTTTGGTGTTTTTGCTTTCTGTTTTGTTTTTAATTGCACTTATTTTTTTGGTCATATTCCATGCTCTAGCCTGTCTGTCTCCCCCACCCCACCCCCACTAGAAAAGGCCAGCATTTGATATAGGTTTATTATTAAAATATGTAAAATCATACCATGTGTACACTTCTCTTTATCAGTTCTTTCTCTGGAGGTGCATAGTATCTTCCTTCATAGATCCTTTTATAGCTGCTTTGAGTATCTATAGTACTCAGAATAACTGTGGTTGTTCACAATTAATTTTCAAACAATATTATTGTTACTGTATACAACATTTTCTTGGTTCTGCTCACTTCACCCTTCATTATTTTGTGCATGTCTTTCCATGTTTTTTTTTTTCTTTTTTGGCAAGTCAATTGGGGTTAAGTGACTTGCCAGGGTCACACAGCTAGTTAGTGGCAAATGCCTGAGGTCAAATTTGAACTCAGGTCCTCCTGATTCCATGGCCAGTGCTCTATCCACTGAACCACCTTTAAATGTTTTTCTAAAATCAACCAGTTCAATATTTTTTACAGTGCAGTAGTATTTCATCACAATCATATAACCTTTAGCCATTCCCCATCTCAGGTGTTTTTGAAGACTATCAGTTGAAGCTTTGTAACCAATCAAAAACAGTTTTTCCTAACCTGGGTTGGCAGACCAGAACCAGTTAAAGAGTGTCTATGCATCCAGGAGTCCCTCCAAGATACTTCCATTGTATATTACCATAGTGTAAGAAGGTTCCTTAGCCTTGCCAGGTGAGGAATTTGCCTCAGTCTAGCATGGACACACCCTACCCCCCAAGTGCCCATCCCCATTTCATCAGCTATTTCTTCTTTTGCTCCTTAAAGGGGTAGACCCTTCAAAAAGCTGAATTTCAAACACAAGTGAGTTAAATTCAGCCTGTACGGGAAACTTTTCTCCAAAGCTCTGATGGTCTTTGCTGCTTTATCTCACCCACTCCATCTGTGACAGAAAAGGGAAAATTTAAACAACTCTTACAGGAAGAGGTAAGGGCCATTATTAAATCACCCAGGTATTATTCCAGATACAGGAAGAAAAAAAAACCCTAAGAAATGCAGGAAACATACTGTTCATGGAGTTATGCCAAATTATGTTTGGAATGCAAAACAGACATACAAGAAGTGATTTTGAGAAAATTCCATAACAATTCTTATTCCCTGAGATTGGAACAGACCCAATCTGGGCTGGACTAGAGGATATGAACCTTTCTCCCCTTCTCTTTTCTTTGTCCCCCTCATCTGACTGTGGACTTCACAGATCCCCATCTATTTCAATTCAATAAACATTTTATTAAGAATCTAATTTGTGCTAGGTTGTCAGACTGCTAGCATGGCTTGGATAATGGAAATCAGCAAATCCATCCCTTCTGGTGAGATGGAGGACCACCAGGCCTCCCCTGTTTTCCCAGCCACTGCATGCTGAAGTCCTCGAGACTCTATTGCCCTACAACCCAGACCACCCTCATATAACTGACTGCTTCAGCCTAAGGACCCCTGAGGACTCGTTATCAGCCTCAATACCGAACCTTCCTAGTCTTTTCCATCAGCCCTGTTGCTGAACTTTCTTTTATGCTTTGTCTCCTCCAATCAGAATGAAGGCCCCTTGTAAGCAGAAACTCTTTCAATTTTTCTCTTTGTATGTCCAGAATCTAACATAGCACATAGTAAATAAACACATAATAAATGTTTTTTTTTCTTCCATTCATTCATCCATGGACTCCGTGGGCACCCTCAGAACTGGGTATTAGATAACAGCATAAGGTCTGCTCATTTGCTATGGTCATTAGGGTCACATAGCATAAATAACTCCATTTGGTCACAAGCAACATTCTTATTTATATTTTTTTAATAGCCATGTAGAATTCTTCTGGTTCTGCTTTCTTTGCCCCTCACCAATCACACAAGTCTTCCAAAGTTCCTCTGAATTCTTTCTATTGGTCATTTGTTATGATATAAAAATATTCCATTATATTAACATACTTAGTCTGGTCATTTCCCATTTGAGGGGCATCCACACCCACTTTGTTCCCAGTTCTTTTTTCTACCTCACAAAGGTCAATGCTATTATATTTGTGCTATTGCTGACTCCATGACAAACCTGATTTCATTGTTTTGTCAACAGCAAAATATCACAGGCATTTGAGTCTCAACCAAGGTCTGTTTGTTTTGGCAATAGCTCTTCCCCATCCCTATTTCAATACTAAACTAGAATAACTTCTTTCAGAAAAGCCAAACGAGTTCTCCACATGCTTCCCATATTTCCATATTTGTGGTTATACAAGCAACATGGCTTTCCATCAGTCTATTTGGCTCTCTCCAAAAAGAATTCTTATTCCCATCATTTAATCTCCATAAGATTTCCTTATGAGGGTGAGATCCTGAGAGACCAAGTCAGGTATTGATAGGAAGATTGGGAATTAAAATTAGATCCACCTAGAATTACCTTAAAAATTTGGTTTGGGACTTCTCGGTCATGCTAGGAAAGGCCAGATCAATGTTTGAGCCTTCACTAAGGGAAAGGACAGGAAGCACCATCCCTGTAGAACAGAACAGAACAGAACAAAAGGCATAGGATTATGGCATTATAGTCAGGGCAGGGAAATACCAAGCATATCACCTTATTCACTGAGGAGCAATTGAATTCCCACTAGAATTGAATCAGAATGGCAGCAACAGAGACCAGAAGGGTCATCTTCCTTTTTCACAAATGAGGACATTGAAGCTCAGAAAAAATAAATAACTTGGCCCAAGGGCACAGAGCAGGGTCAGTACTAGCACACAGGTCTCCTGATTTACAATCTAGCATCCAAGTAGTGCAGTGGATAGAGAATTGGGCATGGAGTCAGGAAGATTCATCTTCCTGAGTTCAACTCTGGCCTTAGATGCAATAGTGTGCATAAAATCCTGTTTGCCTCAGTTTCCTTATCTGCAAAATGAGCTACAGAAGGAAGTGGCAAACTACTCCAGTATCTTTGCCAAGAAAACCCCAAATTGCAGGGGGGTGTCATAAAGAGTTGGACATGACCAAACAAGAACAAATTCTTTAAGCACATAGTTGGCTGGCTGAGTGCCAGAACGAGATTAAATGTAATTGGGAGTATGTGCAATTCTATCGGAGTTTGACACCATAGTATTACACTGTGCTTTTAGTTAGCATCATGGAAGGAATGCTTATGGAATAGGAAAAAATGCTAAAATAGTTTGAGGACTTTTTTAGTGACTGACATCCTTAGATTTGGTCTTGGGGGCAGGAGGAGTCTGTCAGAATGGCAAAAACCTTGGGCAGGCAAAAGACTCTGTAGACCACTTATTCTCACACTTAATGAAAAAGAAAACTTTTGTAGAACTTTTGCCTAGAGAAACAGCCACAGCTATAGCTAGAGTTAAGAATCTAACTTTTAAAATGCAGATTCAATTCTGCAGTAGGAAAAAAAAGGTTTTGTGTGTCTTATATTTTGTGACAGATTGCTATCTATCCTTTGGTGGGCTTTGAATAAGTCCTCAGGTCGCTGATCTTATCATCCAGTATTGATAATTGTTGCACCACGGGATTGGAAGTGCCATCCAGAAGTCACCTAGTGAAACCTCAAATTTGCTGCTGGCAAATTCCATCCTTTTCTGAAAGATCCTTAGAGACGACAAAACAAAACAAAAACTAGAACCTTCTTAGGTAATTTGTTCTAATATTTAGTAACCCTTATAATCAGGAAATTCCTCCTTGTGTCTGTCTTCCTTTTCTTTTGCCACAATTTAAGCCTATTTTAACTACTTTTAAGGCAATGCAGATGGTGAACAGATGGTCGTTCTTCTTAATGCTTGGCTTATATACTTTTAATCTGTTATGTTATCATCCTCTTAGTTTCTTTCTTTGTTTTATATCCCTTACTATTTTTTGTTACTTGAATCATTTTTGTGATTATTGTAGATGGATGAGCATAGTTCAGTGTCACCTACAGTTTTGTGTTTTGATATCTATTCCTGATCAAGTGATAGAATTGGTTATTTTTGAAAAATTATTCTGAACCAACCTCACAAACACATACACACCAATGAACATATACAAAACAGAACCACAAGAGATGATCGTATGTGAAATTGGGTATCTCTAATACATATAGCTTGCTTTCTAACAAAATATGTAGTTAATTCAACATGTCATTTTCAAAGCTGTAGTGATAATCTATGTTCCATTCTGAATCTCAGTACTCTTCTGTGCATCTAGATATCTGTTATTAAGAGGACCATTTTTGAAGACTTTGGAAGGAAAGAGCGGATGAGTAAAACTCAGCAAGCTTCATTAAAAGCAATCATAGCAGACTATAAATTCATTTTTGGCAGAGTTATTAAACTAGAATAGAGCAACAGATAAACATAGGAAATCTAGATTTTGTCTAGATATTTGACAAAGTTCTTCATGATACCCCAGTGAACAAGATAGATAGGAAATAAATGAGAGGTAGTTTGGGTAGAAAAGTTAGGAAATGGGTGAATAAAGGAGCTGAAAAGCATTAGCTAATTGAACAATGTCAATCTGATTGATTAATGGGACAATCTCTAGTAGAGTGCCTCAGAAATCTTTATTTATATTTCATTTATTTTATTATTTTCATTTATTTATTTATAAATGCTTTATTTAACAATTTAGGGGGCAGCTGAGTGGTAAAGTAGATGGAGTACTGAACCTGAAGTCAGGAAGATTCATCTTTCTGAGTTCAACTCTGGCCTCAGACATTTACTCACCAGGTGACCTTAGCCAAGTCACTTAACCTTGTTTGCCTCAGTTTCCTTATATGTAAAATGAGTTGGAGAAGAAAATGGCAAACCACTCCAGTATCTTGGCTAGGAAAATCCCAAATGGGGTCACAGAGAGTCAGACCCAACTGCAAAATGACTGAACAGCATCACTGTGATAGCACTGTGTAGGCGCTAAGGGCAGAATAAGAAAAACACAGCAATCTCTGAATTACAAACACCGGACACCTTGCCTTACTAAAACTCTGCTTAGAATGACCTGCACACGTGAATGAAAGACCTCCATTCGCACCCCTGTAATCTCCATCTCTTGTAATGGAAAACAAACAACCATCTCCCCCTCATACAGCTGATAGTTTACATTTCTTCTTTTAGGGAGATCAAGGTTACTTCAACCAATCCTCATCTGTCACCCATTCAAAACCCGTTACCATCATGCCTGTCCTCCTCTGGATGCTTTGCAGCCTATTAGTCTCCTTCTTAATCATCAGGACCCTGACCACAGTTGTGGATGCCCATGGACACTTTCAGTCACGGTAGCTGAATCAGTTTGTTTCATTTAACTGCAGAGAAGCCAACTTAGCTATTTTCATTTTTAAAATGCCCTTTTCCTGTGCTTTAAAGTGAGGAAGCATGGGCCTTAGGAAGCTTGTTCTTTCCCCTTTTTTTTCATAAATCTTATGTTTCTGTGTCCAGGAAGATGTTGCCTGGTTATTAAAGCCAGCTTAATCTAACTGACCCTTAAATAACCCTACACTTCATGACCTTTCCCCAGTAACTGTCTGCATTTTATGCAGGATGTCTCACAGTCAATGTGGAAAATTCTTGACACAACAGATATTCTGACCCCTCTTATGCATAATGCTTTCTCTTGCTCTTTGTTGATACCTATGTGTGTATATACACATAGTGTACTATATGATACTTTGATCAATTGATCAATAAATATTAAGCACAAACTATGTGCCAAGCACTATATTAAGTGCTGGGGATACAAAAAGAGGCAAAAAGCAGTCTTTGCCCTCAAGGAGTCCCCAGTATAATGAGAAACATGGCATGCAAACAAATGGACATAAACAAGCTGCATACAACATAAATTGGAAATAATAGAAGGCACTAGAATTAAGAAGGGTTGGAAAAGACTTCCTGTAAAAGATGGGATTTTAGGGGTGACTAGATGATGCAGTGAGTAAGACCTGAAGTTGGGAGGACCTGGGATAGGTTCCAGCCTCAGCTACTTAACACCCACACAAAAATAACTAGCCGTGTAACCTTGGGCAAATTACTTAACCCCAATTGCTTCAAAAAAAAAGATGGGGGATGGCTAGGTGGCACAGTGAGTAGAGCATAGGCCCTGGAGTCAGAAGGACCTGAGTTCGGATCTGGCCTCAGACACTTAATGCACACACAAACAAAAACCTACTTGTGTGACCTTGGGCAAGTTACTTAACCCCAATTGCCCTCCAAAAAGCAAAAAAAAAAAGATGGGATTTTAGTTGGGACTTAAAGGAAGCCAGGGAAGGGTATAGTTGATCAGGAAAGTGTTCTAGGAATAGGGAAAAGTCAGAGAAAATGCCTGGAGCTGAGAAATGGAGTATCTTGTTCATCAAACATACAGGAGGTCAATGTCACTGGATCAAAGAGGCATTAGATAGAAATCACTTCATAACGAATTTCCTTTTTTTCCCTGTTGGCCACTTTTTAATAAAAATTGAGTAAGCTAAAACAAAAAAGGTAGTTTTAAATTCTACAATGAGTATTTTTCTTTGATATGAGAGAGTTCTATGGGGGTGAGAGTTTTAGAAAGAGATGTATGGGTTGTTGAGTATCTGACTCTGTGATCCCATGGGGTTTCCTTTGCAGAGATACCAGAGTGGTTTGCCTTTTTCTCCTCCAGCTCATTTTATAGATGAGGAACTGAGACAAACACAGGGTTGAATAATTTGCCCAGGCTCACACAGCTAATAGTTTCTTATTTTTTTTTAAAGCAATAAACATTAAAAATAAATTTTAGAAGTTGTGTTCTGGTCTAAGTTTGGATTTATTACCAAAAAGGGATATGGTCCCTTAAATTATTTTAAACATTTGATTGATGTTGATATAATCTTTTTATAAGGAGTCTAAGATGTGAGGAAAAAGGTATTGAGAGGATAACATACAAACATCCCTTTCAACAAGAAGATTTTGTACAAGTTTACTCTTTTGTTTGGGAAAAACTATCTTAGGTATATATATTATTTGTAAAGATGTAGTATACAACTATAAATCTACTTTTTTCTGTTTTTGCTCTGTGGAAAAAAATAAAAGAAGTGCTTTAAAACTGAAGAAAGCTTAAAGTCATTAATTTTTAAGCTGGTTTTTAGAAGAGGACAGCTGAAAGAACACAACCATTCTGGAGAACAATTTGGAACTAAACCCAAAGGGCTATAAAGTTGTGCATAGCCTTTGACCCAGCAATACCACTTCTAGGCCTATATCCCAAAGAGATCATAAAAAAGGGAAAAGGACCCACATGTACAAAAATATTTATAGCAGCTCTTTCTGTGGTGGCCAGGAATTGGCCACAGATGAGGGAATGCCCATCAGTTGGGGAATGGCTGAACAAGTTGTGGTATATGAATGTAATGGAATACTATTGTGCTATAAGAAATGGTGAGTAGGCAGACTTCAGAAAAACCTGGACTTACATGAACTGGTGCTGAGTGAAGTGAGCAGAACACTTCACACAGTAATAACCACACTATGCGATGACTAACTTTGATAGACATAGTTCTTCTCGGAATGCAAGCATCTAAGACAATCCCAAAAGACTCATGATGGGAAATGCTATCCACATCCAGAAAATGAACTATGGACTCTGAATGCAGATTGAAGAATACTTTCTGGTCTCTCTTTTTTTGGTTTCTTCTTTCTCATGGTTTCTCCCATCGGTTCTAATTCTTTACACATGAATGATATGAAAATGTTTAATATGAATGTATATGTACAGCCTGTATCAGATTGCATGCCATCTTGGGGTGGGGTTGAAGAGAGGGAGGGGGAATATTTAGAACTCAAAATCTTATGGAAATGTATGTTGAAAACTAAAAATTGATTAACTAATTAAAAAATAAAATATAGTAACAGAAAAAATGATGCTTTAATTTGTGATATTTTTATTCAGATCTTCAAGGAGCAGCAAAATCATTTGACATTAAAATTGTTTTAATTACAGAGACAACTATAAGATATATTTTAAGTATAAGTGAATAGAAGGATAATGACTTGCAAAGTAATATTTTAATTAAGCCTATGCACAAAGTTAGTTTAGAATAGTTATCTATAATAGTTGATGCATAATGAAAGGTACCAAGTTGTACTCAGATTTTTTTTGTTTAAATCTTGTTCTTTTTATGATGCCTTTTAAAATATGACACTGTAAAATGTCATTATGCTTGGTTTTTAAAGTACAGAATTTGATTTTTTAGCATAGTGGAAAATTCATAGTTTTGAGTCTTTAAAAAATGAATAGATATTGTTGTTCAGACCAGACCATAGACCAGATAACCAAAGTATCACTGTCTACCTGGTAACAGTTTACCTCAACTGTAGATAAAATTTCTAGGAGAATACAATCAGTCCTTTGAATGTTATATTTACAACATATCATGGCCTTAATCAAACATAAACACTGCTGACAATACACATCCTACAGCATAAAGTACCTTAAGTAGAATAGGTAATGTGGGGCCACCAGGAGTCAAAGTAGTAAAATGTCCTGATGTTTTACTATGTGCATTCATAGAAACCATGCCTTAAAGTGGATCATCATAAAATAGAACAAATTTTCCCACTGGAATTATTAAGTGTCGTATTCTTGTTCAAGGATTTGACTCAAATAAATCATAGATATGACCCAGCAAGCAATATGTCTGCAAAACAAAGATACCACAACTATAAACCTCTATAATAATTTAATGTAGTAAAATCATGTTCCAAGTCCAATAAAATAGGCATAAATATATTATGCACATTGATCATTTAGGGGGCCTTATTCAATATACATGCAGTCCCTAAAATACAGTTCTACTGTATTGTTAATTGGACACAAAATTATTATACTAACCACCAAAACATAGATTAAGCATTTAATTAGCAATAATTTTGCTTGCCTTTAAATTAAAATTTAAAAGGCCACTGAGAATGGGGTAAGATTATTTGGATGGCTTAGGGCTTTTTAAAGAGTGTCCAAGGAAGTATGAGCTAATCCTTTTTTCCCTCCTGATATAGTTCTCTTTAATAATAATAACTATTGTTTGTGTAGTACTTATTACATGACTTGTGCTATACTAAGCAAGACTTTAGAATTATTATCTCATTTGACCTTTACAACAACCCTGAGAGGTTAGTAGCTTTTATCATTCCCATTTTACAGATGGGGAAACTGAGGCAAACAGTGGTTAAAATGATTTGCCTTGGATCACACAGCTAGTATCTAAAGCTGGATTTGAACTCAGGTCTTCCTGACTTCAGATCTGGCACTCTATTCACCACACCACATAACTGTCCAGATCTTTAGCAGAATCACAGAATGTCAAGGATGAAAGAAATCTTCTTGTTCTTATTGAGTCTTGTCAGGCTCTTCATGACCCCATTTGGGGTTTTCTTGGCAAAGATACTAGGGTGGTTTGCCACTTCCTTCTCCAGCTCATTTGACAGATGAGGAAACAGACAAACAGCATTAAATGACTTGCCCAGGGTCATATGGTAGATGTCTGAGGCCAGATTTGATCTCAGGAAGATAAGTCTTCCTGACTCCAGGACCAGCACTCTATTGACTACAAAGAAAGAAAGAGAAGGAAGGAAGGAAGGAGGAAAGAAAGACAAATGAAGACAGAAAAGAAAAGAAAGAAAAAAGGAAAGAAAGATAAGGAAAGAGAAAGGAAGAAGAAAAGGAGAAAAGAAAGAAGGAAAGAAAAAGAAAGGGAGTTGAGAAAGGCAGATGGAAAGAAACAAAGAAGTTTTAGAAATTATCTAATCTTGGGGTCAATAAACATCGATGAATTTCAGTGTACTCATGGGAAGAAAAGAAATGCATCTTTATTTTTAGTAATCAACTGAAGTTTTGCATTTCTTTTAATTATTGAACAATGTTCTTCTGAAGGGTCTGTAGGCTTCACCAGACTGCCAGAGAGGTCTAGGACAGTCAAAAAGCTAACCCTGAGTGGAACCAACTCCTTCCCCTTATAGTTAGGAAAGAAAAACTCAGAGAGAGGGAGTTCTTACCCAAGGTACAGAGTTAGTAAGTGACAGGGCCTGGAACTGAACCTAGCCCTCAAGTCTTTGCTTTATTCACTACAAAGAACAAACTATTCCATTGACCTTAGCACTCTCCTCATTTGGCTGTTTGCCTATCCTGTCTTGTGGTATCTCCTAAATTAAAAAAAAATAACACTAAAAGCAATAAACTTTATACTGTTGTTTGAAACTTTTCATGGGGGAACTAGAATATAAGCTCCTTAAGTGTACAAACATTACTTTTTTTGTATTCCCCACAATATAAGGCAGCTAGATGGCACAGTAGATGAGTGTTGCACTTGGACTAAGGAAGACTCATCTTCCTGAGTTCAAATGTGACCTCAGATACTTACTAGTTATGGTACTCTGGGCAAGTCACTTAATTCTGCTTGCCTCAGTTTCCTCATCTGTCAAATGAGTTGGAGAAGGAAATGGCAAACTACTCCAGTGTTTTTGCCAAGAAAATCCCAAATTGGGTCATAAAGAGTCAGACATGATTGAACAACAGCTGAGCAACAACAATCCCCCACAATGCTTAGAATGCTACTAGTCACATAGTAGCCTTCCAGGGCATGTTTGTTCAATGAATGACTGAGTACAAGATCAGCTGATGATTAAAAACATAACGAGGAAAGAAGAGAAATATGGTCAGACTCTAAGAATGGAGGAAGTAGTAGACTTTTTAAATTAAAAATCAATAATTAAGTGTCTCTTCTGTTTTAGAAAGTTGTCAAAAAATATCCTCTTTGGGACTTGAAGAATTTAGTGAATCAAACTGCTGAGAAAGTCTGCTTCAGATACTGATGTTTAGGGAAAGGAGCCAAATAGGAGAGATTTCTAATAGCTGCTTTAGATTTAGAATCTTATTTTATTGTGGAAGGTCCTTGGCAAATTCCTTAGCCAACTGTCTCATCACATCAGAAATTAAAATGATATGTAGGCTACTATAACATGAAATGGTTGTTGGGACAGGATACCATAAAGCAGAGGCAGGGAATCTGTTTTCCTATTAAAGGTCCAGAGGCCCACAGGAAAAATAAAATCAATGTCCCATAAGAAACAGCAATGAAAAAAAATTACTTATTTTTGTGTTTGGGATTTTTTTTAGATAAATATAGTGTCTTAAACTCAAGAACAGGGACATAAAACTATTAATCTGATTTTATTAAACAAATGCATTAAATATCTGGACACATAAAGATAAAATGGCACAACTCTCACCCTCAACCTTATGATCTACTAAGGGAATTAGATCACAGGATAATAGATCTCTAGTTGGAAGGGACCTTATAGGCCTTTGTCCAATCCCCTCATCTTATAGATGAGAAAACTTGAGGGAAGTCCAGAGAAGTTAATGTGACTTGACCAAGACAGTAGTAAGTGACTAACTCACGATTCAAACCAGATCACATGACTCCAAATTCAGTATTCTTTACCCTAAGCCATCTTGTCCTCTCTGACATATACACAAATATCTAAGATAAAAATGAAGTTGAAAGTGGTCCATAGGAGAGTTGAAGTAGAGGGATGAGAAACTGGGGATGAAAAAGTTATTTTTAGTTGATGGAATCAGTGAAGGCTTCATGGAGAAGGCAACACCTGATAGATTTAAAAAAAAATTTTGGAGGGGGGAGGGCAGGGCAATTGGGGTTAAGTGACTTTCCCAAGGTCTCACAGTTAGTGTTAAGTGTCCGAGGCCAGATTTGAACTCAGGTCCTCCTGACTCTAGGGCCAGTGCTCCATTCACTGCTCCACCTAGCTACCCCCTGATAGATTTTTAAAAAGACAGTTTTCAAAGGGTATAAATGTGAAAATTACTTTTCAAGAAGTGCTCTGGATCGCATATATTTCTAAATCTTAGTGTGCTATCTATGTAACCCTAGAAAAAGTTGGTGGACTCTCGGTTTTTCTACACTGACTTCTGTCACTCTTGAAGCAGAGAATGGAAAACCTAGAGAGGATCCCCCAGAAGCCCCCCAAACAATGAAGGTGCACTTAGCCTAGAGAGGGGATCATAGAGGAACTCTAAAAGGAAATATCAACTGTGGTCCCTACCCTTTCAGAACCTACAAGGCAATGGAGACAGATGTAAATAACAAGTTACAAGAATATGAATATATGTCTGTATACTCATGAGTAATTATATAATATATACTCATATATATGTACATAGATGTTTATATACTTAAAAGTATGAATGTATACATATATACATGACTATATGTATAAGTACGTATCTTAAATATTCATATAAATGCTCATACCCATGTTCCTGTGTGTGTGTGTGTGTGTGTGTGTGTGTATTATGCAATATAGGCACCCAAGTCTAACCACAAGACAAAATGGTGCTAAGTACAGAGGGTATACTAGAAGGTATATATTGTCTGAACTCAAGTGAATTCAGTTAAACAAAGGTTGTATGTGAACATTGAGTATAAAGTAGAGAAAAGTTTAGATTTATTATCCACCTGGAGTCAATGAAATGTCCATCTTGTGACAATTTCTCTAAGTGTAAAAGCAAAACCCCTAGATGGGTGGGTTGGCAGTGAACTTTTTCCAGATTTTTTCCGAGTTTTCCCATGAGTCCAAAGTGATCTTTTAAAATAAAGCTAAGTGAGGGGTACTCAGACTATTAGAGCCCATCATAATTCTTTAAAGGAGCAATTCTCGAGACTTTTGGTCTCAGGGTCCCTTTACACTCTTAAAAATGACCAAGCACCCCTCAAAGAGTTTTTGTTTATGGGGGTCATATCTATCTATATTTACCACATTAGAGACAAAAACATCTGAGTATTATTATGAACATAGATTCCTTGAAAAGGTTTCAGGAAGCCCTACTTGTCTCTGATCACACTTCAAGAACCTCTGTTTTAAAGAGTACAGCCAATTTAAATAAGTGGGGAATCATAATTCTCTCATTACAGAATGTTGGTTATAAATATCAAAAGGGATTCTTTTGAGGAGATTAGTGGCCTTTGAAGAAAAGAAGGCTTGCTTTGGTGCAGGTGTGCAGCAGTTAAGGTTGAAAGGTGACAGATGGCTTGATTATATCAAGATAAATTATAGGGCACACATAAGATGATATATAAGCAGCAGATGTCTGGTAGATGTGAGTGGAGTTCAACCAGGTAAAATAGAGGTGTTTCTGTTTAGATGTTGGCAGAGCTCAGGGATTTCTTCACCATTTATTAATGACCTTTAAAACTGCATTCACTAATGTGCTGAAAATTCTGTTTATGAAGGCTTAGTTTGGAAAATAATTTTAGAGGATGAGTGCCTGGCAGGATGCAGGCAATTTCATGTGAATACTATTAGAAAACTTTAATTCATTTGGACCCCAAGCTTTCATTAAATGTTTACTAGATGCACTACACAGTGCTAGATACTGAAAATACTAAGTCAGGATAAAATCAATCAAATCTTAAGGAGCTTATATTATAAAGGAGAGTAAGGGTTGTGGGGGGAGATGCAATATTTAAATTGATATGTAAATAAAACATCATTTGAAAAGTGGAAGAACACTTAAAAGTTAAGAAGATTGGCAAAAGTTTTCTGAAGGCATGTGACACCTGAACTGGACCTTTGAAAGAAGCTGAGGATTCTAAGGGACAGCTAGGTGGCACAGTGGATGAGCTCAGGCCCTGGACGCAGGAAGACCTGAGTTCAAATCTGACCTCAGACACTAGTAGCCATGTGACCTTAGGCAAGTCACTTCACCCTGTTTGCCTCAGTTTCCTCATCTGTAAAACGAGCTGGGGAAGAAAATACCATTCTAGTACCTTTGCGAAGAGGACCCCAAATGGGGTCATGAAAGGTCAGACATGCCTGAGATGACTAAAGAACACATGTGTACATGTACTGACATATGAAAAACTGGACACAACTGAAACAGATGAACAACAACAACAACAAAGTGCGACAGGCAAGGCTTAGGGAATTAGTCAGTGAACAAGCATTTATTAAGCTCTTACTAGGTGCCAGGCTCTGTACTAAGTGCTGAGAACAGGTATAAGTAGAAAGTCTCTGGCCTCAAGGGGATTATATTCTAATGAATTAAGACAAATCAGAAAAGGAAACTTAAAATAGGGTAGGAAAGGGTAGGAACTAAGGTCCTGGGCCCTTAGTTGGTCATGAGAGAAGAGAGTCTGGATTATAGCCAGGAAAGGAATGAGCCTTGGCTAGTCTGGGCATCCTCCTTAAAAGGGGAGTCTGAGAGGAGTCATCTAAGCAGAAGGAGGGATCCCAGAAGCAGAGGTCCTCCTAAAGTCAGTACTCCCAGTGTGTGAATTCCAGGGCTGGACGAAGAGGTTTCTGAGGCATGAGTAAGGATTGTAGTACAATGAGGAGAAGAAAGACAGAGAAGATAGTAAAGAAAAGGTGGGAACTGAATTCATTTTAAGAAAGGCAAAGCCTCATACCTAAAATTTTTATATACACACACACACACACACACACATATGTGTGTGTGTGTGTATGCATATATTTGTGTGTGTGCATATATGTGCACACACACATATAATATTTAGAAGGGACTTTAGAGATCATAAATGTTAGCCCAATTTTTCACCTCAAGTAAGAATTCCTTTTTAATAATGGATTGCAATCCCTAAGATAGACTCATCTAAATTCTGTTTTAGTGCTTGAATCATGAGGAGATTAGTACTTTTTTTTTCATAGAAAACCTTCCATTTCTGAATCTCTCTAATTGTTAGGAAGTTCTTTCTCATACTGAATTGAAATCTGTCTTCCTGAAATTTCCACCAATTGTTCTTGCTCTGCCCTCTTGTGCCATACAAAATAAATCCTCACATAACAGACCTTCAGATATTTGAAGACAGCTCTAGGCCTCTTCCTCCCATTCAGCATTTCTATTTCCTTCGACTGATTCTTATGTGACATGATTGTATAGAGCAGCATGGCTGCCCTGGATAGATTACAGAATGTAAATGCAGGACTCTGAGGATGATCCATCCAAGATCCATCCAAACTCTTGTAACCTAAGAGGCCACTAGCTTTTTCACTGGCCATCAGACTAGACTTTTAGTTCCAACCCAAAATAATTAAGATGGTGAAATATTTCTTTAGTTTCCCTCTGTACTCATTCAAATAATTCTTTCCTGGCCAGGTGCTGAGTCCCTTCATGCTGGCTGTTCTCTGATTCCCAAGGCACCATTGCAGTCAGTGTCCCCATGTGCCTGACCCTCTTTGGGTACCAAATAAATGGGGGCTGATTATACCAGGGCCACTACTAGATCATTTAGGGGAGCCAGATAATGGGAATGAAGTTGAGTCATTAATGATGGAAGTAGCCTACATATGGTGAGTGTGGATTGAAAGTGAGAGGGGAACAATCATTCAGTCTGTGATGTGTGATGTAGGTGCCCTGCTAGAGAAAGTGAGCCCAGCGGCATGTATTTTAAGCTGCCTGGGAGTAGTAAAGCACAAAACACATGGCACAAATTGTCTCCATTTTGTAATGGCACAAATGTTAGACTTTATAATGTGAGGTTCCATTTGTACAGATTCAGGGTCTTTGCTTTTCCTTAAAGCAGGATCAGTTGTGGCTGTTGATATGTATGGTCTTCGACATGAGGAGAGATTCTAGATTTAAACTAGAATGGGAAGAGCAGGGACAAGGGAGTAATTACTGTTGGGAGTTTTGGGAAAAGGGAAGGAATGGACACTTTGGAGAACAAGGATAGGAAAGAAGGCAGAGGAAGGGAAGGAAGAGAGGAATGATTCAGAGGGAGTCATGAGATCAAACTGTGCTGCTAATTTAAAAAAAAAAGGTGCTCAGGACAAAGGAGTTGGTAGATGGGAGAAAGAAGGAAAGAGGGGAATTGTTACAATGAATGAAAAGAGAGCTCTTGAAATTTAGTTAAAACTTGAAGATTTAGATTGAGAAAACTCTTGGTGAAATTACCACAAGGGTTTTCTGGTAGAGATTTCATTAGATTCTCCAACCCATAACTAAAAAATGATTCCTCTATACAACAAAGTGAGAGAAATTATTATTGTACTATTATATTATTAACCAATTATTAAACTGGAATTCAGGCTTTTCTCTTTACTATTTCCTCATGAAAGCCCAATTCTTGTTGAAGTTAGTCTTAGAAGGATAAAACTGATTGATGGGATTACTCTTAGTCCTTAACGACTAAGAAGACCTAACTTCTGTTTAGAGCATAAACAGAATCCAGTTTAAGTGAGTTTTTACAGGGGTGGGGAGAAAGCCCCTTTTCTTGTACCCTGAAGTTAAAGTTTAGGGTCACTCAGCTCATGAAGGAGAATATCAACCAGAGTGGTCTGGATGGAGATGGATTCCCCTGTCCAGACTGCTGGAGGTTGCTGAATCTCATGATCAAGCCACATTCTTGGCAGGAAGAGCTGAGGACTTTTAGCCCATCTCATTAAAGGTCTACCAATCAGGGTTAATTTTCACTTGTCAAGAGAATTACCTATTGGGAAGGGTTATTTAAAGCTTTCAGGGTCTCCATTGGGTATCTTTGTTTACTGAGAAGAAACCACTGATCATAAATACATTTATGAATATTAGCTAGCCTAATTAATAAATTCTTAATTACCCAGAAACTCTCTCTCTGGGTTTTTCATTTGTAACAAAAGGAGTCCAACTGTTCAATTAACTTTAATTTACTTTCATCTGAGGAAACTATTAGGGGCTATAGGAACCACCACAAGACATGAGTGTTTAGGAAGAGTGCCCAAGTAGCCTTGTTTCTTTATGGTATAATGACACCCTCTCCACAGCTCTGCTTTTATGTCCCATCACAGCATGGAGGTGATATTAGATTTTCTGGGTGCCAGTAGCGTACATCTCTGTTCCTTCCAAAATGGAAAGGCTTCTAGTTCTAGCCTGATACTTTGCTCTGGGGTCATCTTCTAAGAGTTGGGCTAGCTGAGGTCATCAAAAAATTGACCACTGAATTATTATTAATCATTATCATTATTTTGGCTAGAGCAAGAAGATTACCCCCTAAGCAAAGATTCTTAACCTGGGGTCCTTGAGTTTGGATTTTTAAAAAATATTTTGATAACTATTTGAATATAAGTAGTTTCCTTTGTAAAATTATATTTTAATGTGTGCATTTAAAAGCACCATTCTGAGAAGGATTCCATGGGGTCTCACCAGTCTACCAAGGGAGACCATGACACAAAGAAGGTTAAGAACCCATGCCCAGGGCAGCTAGGTGGAGGAGTGAGCAGAACACCAGCCTTGAATTCAGCATGACCTGAGTTCAAATCCTGCCAGAGACACTTGACACTTAACTAGCTCTGTGACCTTGGGCAAGTCACTTAACCCTGATAACTTTGCCTTTCCCCCTCCAAAAACAAAAACAGACAATTAAAAAAAAGTAAACAGGGAGTAAATAAATAAATATTATAAATATGTTAAGCAAATAAGAAATGAGAAGTGGGTTGGTATAAGAACCCATGCCCTAAAGGAGTAGAGAATGTGTGCTCTTTCTGGATGGATAGAGTACAAACACTGATGAAATTGCCTTTTGAAATATATTTTATATGATAGCATATGTATAAACTATATCAAACTGCCTATCATGTTTTCAGAAGAGGGGAGGGGAGTGGAGGGAAAGAGAAAAATTTGGAACTCAAAATCATGTAAAAATGAATGCCAAAAATTTTATTGATATGTAATTGTGGGAAAAAATAAAATACTATTTGAAATTGTCTTTTGAAGTAGTTGTCCTTTTGAAATAGTGGTTTGCCTTTCTATAATGGCAAGCAAAGAAGTAATTAACACCTTGTTTCAGCTATTTAGTTGATACTTTGTTTCAATTCTTGCCCATGATTGTATCAAATCTTTGTTGAGGAGCAGAACTTGTGAACCCCACAACTTGTGAACTCTAGAACTTGTGAACTCCTATTGCTGATGCAACAGAAAGGGGAGGAGATAATGATCATATATAAGGACAGGCCCAGACTAGAGAGAGCAGAACTTAGAAGAGAGAAGAAATGAAAAGAGAGAACCGAGAACTGAGCAGAACTGAGAAGAGAACTCCTGTGGTGGCAGAGTCAAGAAGGAGAAAACTTGTAAAACAGGAACTGTGAAGGACTTGAGGTGGATGAGAGACTATGAACTTCAGTATAGACCTGGAACTGGACAAGGAACTAGATGAGGAGCTGGTCAAGGAGCTGAGAGATGCCTGCCTTTGAATCCAAGTGACAGCTGGGTAGATTTGGGCAGGAGCTGGGACCATGGAAGAAGAACCATGGAAGCTGAGAGCCAGCCTCCAGTCAAGATGAAAGAAGACTTTACTTGAATACTGTGTATTGATTGAGAAGATCATGATTTACTGTGACCAAGGGGTAGAGAACTTTGACCTTTGTATTTTGTGTCCCTTAAGGAAGCCTGCTCCTTAAGGATGGTTGAGTTAAGGACTTACTGAATGATATCTTTTGTTTAAAACTACATGACCAATTTAGTGATAACTTGTTATGCTATAACATCGTGAATGCTGTACTTTGGTTTCTGTCAATGTTTTGTCTTAGTTTATTACTGAATAAATAGAGAGTTTACTATACTGTGTAATAAGAACCTTGAAGCTGTTCACAGCAGCAGTCCTCTGGAAAACTGCTTGTGCTTGGCTGTACATCTTTGACCTAGAAGATGACTATGATATCAAGGAGATGATGACATAACTTGCAATTAACTTTGATTTGAGTGAGGGAGAGCTGCGCAAGGTCACCAGCCTCACTTTCTCCTCTAGAACCATCTAGGTCCAGGGGCCAGATATCAATCAGGATGATAGGAAATGGCCCAGGATGCAGTGGGAGACCTTTGCCCTTTTAAACTAAGGTCTTTTCAAGTTCTCACTTTGAGTGAGGCAACACCCAGTCAGTGAATAAGCCTTTTTGGGTTAATACTTACATTACCCTATCTCCTAGACAGTGGAAAATAACTTAATGCACTAGTTAATAGGAACATTGATTAAATTCTTTTAAGTAATAACTCTTTTTCCCATAAAGCAAAGCTTAGATTAGATTTAAGAAAGAACTTCAAGACAAAAGGCTTGCTAAACACTGAATAAATTATTTTTCAAAATCATGTATGTGGAAACACTTTAATGTTTCCAAAGCACTTGCCTTGCAGTTACCTATGAAATAGGGAGTATAAATTCTTTTTGGTCATTTATTGGTAGAAAATTCCATTTTTGGCTAAGAAACTCCTTCTTCTCATGCAAATCAGCAACTTAATTACCTGGTATATTCAAAGGTTAAGTGATTTACCTAAGGTCACATAATGGCTGCCATTATATATTGCTAGAAGAACTTAATTCTTTCTGCTTCTGATATCTGCTTTCTATTCCTTATGCCATCGTACAAATATTCTCATTCCTATTTCACAGATGAAGAAACAGGTTCAGAAAAATGAAGTAATTTGTCTCTATGTTACACAGGTAGTAACCAAAAGAGCTATAACTCAAATGCAAGTTTTCTGACTAAGTCTAGCACTCTTCCTGTGATGTTATGATTTAAAGTTTTTTTTTTTAGTTATCTTTTGTTTTTATTGTTATTGTTGAGTTGTTTCAGTCATGTTTGACTCTTCATGACCACACTTGGGATTATCTTGGCAAAGATACTGGAGTGGTTTACCATTTCCTTCTCCACCTCCTTTTACAGATGAGGAAATTGAGGAAAACAGGGTTCAGTGAATTGCTCAGGATCACACAGCTAGTAAGTGTCTGAGGTTGGATTTGAATTCGGGTCCTACTGACTCCAGGGCCAGCACTCTATCCCTTGTGCCACCTAGCTGCTATAAGTTTTTATACCATTTATTATTTTTTCCACTCTATTTCTCTCTTTCCCCACCCAGAAAGCCCTACTTTACCATAAACTATTGTTGCACCATGGATTCTGAGTGTTTTATTGGGAGGTACAATTGGTCAGTAATCATCATCGCCCACTTTTACCACCTTGTCTCTGGAGATTTCACCAGCCATGCCCTGTTACAACAATTAGCTTTTTTTTTTTAAAGCTTACTCTGGCCCCTTGGGTCCTCTCTTTCACTGCTCCTTAGAGTTTGTGTCTTAACTACAGTGACTCGGAACTCTAAGAAGAATTCCTAACATTTAGTCATTTCTTTACCCTCACTTAAATTTAGATTTGTCTTATATCTGTCTATCTAGCTATCTTTCTCTCTTTATATTTATCTCTTCAATTTATATTTACCCCTTGATCTCTTTATATCTGAGACAAAAACCAGGACAAGGGAATGTTTAGGTGGAAGAAGTTTATACAGTATATTAGGGTGTTCTTTACTGGACAGGCATGGGGAGAGAAAGGTGGGTACAACTGGCACCTTCAGCTTGAGTTTTGTGCTGTGAGATCCCTGGAAGAGAGAACCAATGTCTCTCCTTCCACTTTCTTGTTTTCTTGTTGCCTTCTTTCTTAGCTTGTTAAGTTCTGGGATGGACTTTTTGTCCTTCCCACTACGGTAGCTACTTATCTACTGTTTATCTATCAAGTTCTCATGGCCTCTTCTCAGTCTATGACTCAGTCTACCTGAGTCTCTTTAAGAACTCCACATGACTTAGTTTCATCTTCTTGTCTTTCAAGATTGCAATATTTTCAAATTGTTTTCAGGATTGAGAGGAAAATGCTTGTCCCAATGAACTACAAATCCTAAGATTACATTCAATTTTCAAACCCCTATTAGGATCTCTTAAAAGGAAGAAAGGAAAGCATTCTGTAAAATGAAACTACATATCAAAAATGTTTGACATATTTTCAGTAACCCATGGTCCAGTACTCCACGAATCCGTGGATTCAAAATCCCAGGGACCCATGAGCCCTGACTTCTGCAAAGGAATAGAGAGGTTTCTTCTCATATCTCTTCTTTGGCATTGGGCTTGGTCAATTACAATTTTGTAGGATTCAATTTTGATTTTTTTGGTATTTTTAAAAAATGCATTATTATTGTCATTGAGTCTATTGTTTTCTGGGTTTTGCTATTTGTATTAGTTCATAAAATTCCTTGCATACTTCTCTGTATTCATCATTTCTTACATTACAGTTAGATTCTGTAACATCCTTGTGACACAATTTGTTTAGTCATTCCCCAATAGATAAACATCTAGTTTGTTTCTCATTCTTTGCTGCCCCATAAAAAATGCTGCCATGAATGTTTTGGTGTATATAGGACTTTTGTCATTAATCTCCTTGACGCATATGCTAAGCAGTGAAACCTCTGAGTCATAAGGGATGGACATTTTAGTTACTTTTTGGCTCCTCTCATTCATGTGGGGTGCTTTGCCCTGAATTACTTTGCAGTCTTTAATATGTATATGGGGAAATGATTCCTGATTGGATGAGAGAACACTGAATCATAATGCTGACATTTCATGTCTGTGTGAGGAAAAAGCCAGGGATGTGTTGGAGGTTATTCAAACCAGTTTTCAAGAACCAATTTTCATTGTAAGCATTCATTTATACCTTTAAAATCAGAAAACACTTCAGACCAGGGTTTGATTTATTGATTATCTAGGCTTAAGAAAGTGATGGGGAAAAATGTTAATAATGGGAATTAAACTTTAAAGTGTGTTGTGTATACATATTTTTCATAGAGCTAGCTATTAAACATTTATCAGCACACTCCTGGAGAAAAGGTATTTCTCTAAAGATGACTGGAAGACTTTAAGAAAGGCAACCTGTGGAGTTGTAAGCACTGGAAATAAAGGAAAAAGATGAGGGCCTAGAATTTTTTATACGTTGATAACTCTGAGGGTTCCCAGTAACCATTCAAAAATCTGCACCTGTCTCTTCTGATTACCTCTCTCAAAATTCTACAACCATTTATAAAGAAAGTCCCATCTCCCACTTGTATATATGTGGCATCATAGCTCGGCATTGTCAACCAATCAGCAGTAATCTTGTCTATTCCTTCCTGGCCTATCCCCCTTCTCCCCCCACCCAGAACAGAATGATAACAGGATTGTCCTTCAGGGCAAACTACCCAGTCTGAGTAGATAGGGGTGTTACATGTAATTCTGGATTCCTTTCCCTAAATGCTTGTCTTAGGTCACAGCTCCCCCAACAACACATTGATGTGCTTATCATTGCACAACTCCCCAATATTAATTATTCCCATCTTTTGTCCTCTTTGCTAGTTTTCTGGGTGTAAGTGGAAAACTCAGGGTTATTTTGATTTGCCATTCTCTCTCTCTCTCTCTCTTTTTTTTTTGTAGGGCAATTGGGGTTAAGTAACTTGCCCAAGGTCACATGGATAGGTTTTTTTTGTTTGTGTGTGCGTTAAGTGTCTGAAATTGGATCTGAACTCAGGTCCTTCTGACTCCAGGGCCGACACTCTACTCACTGCGCCACCTAGCTGCCCCACCATTCTCTTATAATTAATGATTTGGAGTATTGTTGCACACGATTACTAATAATTTGTGATTCTTTGGAAAACTGTTTTCTCACTTCCTTTGATCTCTTATCCATCAGGACAGATTTGACTTCTGAACTTAAATTTTTTATTAGTTATCTTTGTATCTTGGATATAAGACTTATCAAAGAAATTTGATATAAAGATTCTTTTCCCATTTGGCAACTTCCTTTCTTTTAAAAAATGTAATGATTTTGTTCATAAAAAAGCTTTTCTATTTCATGTGATAAAAATGATATATTTTATCATTTGTAATTGTCTCTTTCCCTTGTTTGACTAAAAATTCTCACCATACCCTAGCTATAAAAATATGATCTATGTCTCTTATTATGTTTTATGTTATGATCTTTAATTTTCAGGCCCCACACTCATTTTTAATCTATTGTAGAATATTGGTTAAGATGTTGGTTTAAACCTAATTTCTGCTTGACTGCTCTCCCATTTTCTCAGCAGGTCTTATCAGATAAGGAGTTCTTTCCTAGATAATATATGTTTTAAGATTTATTGAATCCTGGGTTATTGAGTTTGGTTCTTTATTATTCTTCTTCATCTAGACAGTTCCATCAATCTTCTTTCCTATTTTTCAGCCAGTACCAAATGATTCCAATGACTGCTGTCCTATAGTATAGTTTGAGATTCTGGAACTTCTATTTCTCTTTTATTCCTGCCTTTTATAATCATTATTTTCCTTGGTGTTCTAGATATTTTTTTCCTCCAAAAGAATATTTCAATTTTGCATCATGCTATGTTTCAGTCCAAATATCCTCCCTAGATGATCTTTATGAAAAGAATTGAAGTTCATCTAGCTGGGATGGTCTATCTGATCCTAGAAGAACCCACAAAATGTAGTATTAAATCTATCTAAGATAGACTAAATGGCATTCAATGGGTCCTCATAGCGCAGAGATGCTTTACAACAGTACAAGATAAAACTGTGGTTACATCAACTACTTGACGTTAAAAGATATTTAGGAAGGACAATGTGGGTAAAACAGTATTGAAGGCTAAAAGATAAAGTAATGTTCTTGTAGGCAACACAGTGAATCACTGGAATTTATGTGTCAGTCTATCTTTAATCTTGTTTGGTCTGATGGCCCTGGGGATGTCTGCTTAAGAAAGATAAGCAATCTTAAAGAATAAACTTCATAGCTTTCACTTCCCTAATACTTTTGAACTAGTGGGAAATCTCACCAGGAAAATCTTCTGAAAAGGAAGCTAGGTAGCACAGTGGACAGAGTGCCAGGCCTAGAGTCAGGAAGACTCATCGTTCTGAGTTCAAATCTGGCCTCAGACACTTAACACTTACTAGCTGTGTAACCCTAGGCAAGTCACTTAAGCCTGTTTGCCTCAGTTTCCTCTTCTGTCAAATGAGCTGGAGAAGAAAATGGCAAAGTGAATTCATTGGCAGTATCTCAGCCAAGAAAACCCCAAATGGGATCATGAGGATATGACTGAACAGTAACAAGATGAGGGCATAACTGTGGGACTGGAGGAATCTGAGAGGGAAGCCTCCACTAGCAGGGGGGAGAGCTAAGGAAAAACTTATGGAAGTTAGGTTTTAAGCTGAGTCTTGAGAGAAGCCAGGGAAGCTAGAGGGCAGAGGTGAGAAGGGAGAGCATTGTAGGCATGGGGTAAAAATACAGCTTGAGTGGGGGCAGCTAGGTGGCACAACCAATAGAGCACCGGCCCTGGAGTCAGGGGGACCTGAGTTCAAATCCAGCCTCAGACACTTAACATTAAAACTAGCCGAGTGACATTGGGCAAGTCACTTAACCACAATTGCCCTCCAAAAAAAAAAAAAAAGCAAAAAAAATACAGCATGAGTTAGGAGATGGAGTGATTTGCATGAGTGATAACAAGGAGGTCAGAATCTTCCTCTTCAAAAATAAAAGAAAAACAACCAGAACAACCGTATCACTGGATCATTGTGTATGTGGAGGGGAGTCAAATGTACAACAGACAAAAAGGTAGGAAGGCTCCAGATTGTGAAGAAATCTGAAAGCCAAAGAAAGGGTTTATTTTGATCTCTGAAGTAAGAAGGAGTCACTGGAATTTATTGGGGAAGGGATATGTGAGGGCTGTGATATGATCATACTTGCAGTTTAGGAAGATCATTTTGATAGTTGAGTGGAGGATGGTCTAGAGTAGGGAGAGACTGGGAGCAGAGAGCCCACCCTACAGGCTATAGCAATAGTCTAGGTGAGGTGACAAAGACCCATACTAGGGTGGGGGCTGTGTCACAGAAGAGGAGACATATTCTAAAGATGTTACATAGGTGAGTCTTGGCAATAGATTGGATATAGGGAAGTAAGAATAAGGTGTCAAGGATGATAACCTACTGATGATAAGCCTCTCCATATCTAACTAGGTTAGTCATACGCAGTCTGTTGCCAGGACCTTACTCTAGCCATCCCAACATGGTAGGACCTTGTCAGATCTGGTGCTCCGCTGTTATTGCCTTTCAGAACCCAAGGTCACGTCTGTGCCAGAATGAAACTTTCCTCAATTTTGCTCTAAAAGTCCTTTGACTTCCCCTTCCCCCACCCCAGGTCTACTTCACACATTTCAGACTTTCTGGATAAGCTACTCTCTGTTCACATAATTTCAAGCCCCTAATTGTTCTGTGGCAAAACTAACTTGAAAAATACTAGACCAGGTGACCTATATTTCCTTGTTCTGCTATTCTGTGATTATATGAAATGCAGGTTTATGTCTCTTATGAATGAAGTTGCCATCAATTCCTTATTTTTTATGTCAAAGGTCAGAAAATTCTAGTGTAGATGGACCTCGTTATTCCCATAATGAGTTATCCCTGCCTTACAGGCATGTTTTGAAAATGATGGGTTTTTTCGTAGGTGGAAATCAGGGAATTTTTAGATGCAAACTGTTGAAATGTAACTTTTAAAGAGAAGTTTGGCACTCCAAAGAAATTATCCTAAGGCATACAGAATAAAATTAAGGAGTGGGAGGCGATATGCAATTGAAGATAGCAAAAAACAATGTGAGACAAAATGTGGCTTGCTGGGACTTGCACAACTTGCATCACCATTGTCTTTGCTAATAGGTTAGGAGGAATATTTTCATAATTTTCCAAGAACTTTGGCATAATTCTCTTTTTTATTTTTCTTGACTGTAGCTAACTTTTTCAAGTAGGGCATTTCTGTGTGCACTTGGTTTGAAAAGCTTGTGTAAAATCCCACTTTATTATGGCAGATGGGACTTTTGGGGGAAGATGATGGAATTAAATACTTCATGATTCTCAGACAGAGAAAGCTATCAAGTAGGAAGGCTAGATTTACCACTAACGTGACTGTTTCAAATTCCCATTTTAACACATACAGATTTAAGACTGTCTTTAAAGCATTTTTGAAATAGTTTCATTTTTACTATTTTTTTTTGTTATTGGATCCTAAACCATATTTTTTCAGGTTAAAAAACTATTCATGGAAAGACTTAGATGGACTGAAGAAAAGTGAAGTAAGCAGAACCAAGAAAACAAAATATGCAATGGTTGCATTTAGATCACTAAGTCCAATAGCCTTATATGACTGCAACCAGGTAAATGGAAAGAACTGGAATTATAAAACACTTGAAAATGAATGTTTCAAAATGACAAAGAACAAGCTTGGCCTCAAAAAAAGATATAAGAAAACAACTTTTTTTTTTTTTTGCTTTTTGGAGGGCAATTAGGGTTAAGTAACTTTCCCAAGGTCACATGGCTAGGTTTTTATTTGTGTGTGCATTAAGCGTCTGAGGCCGGATCCGAACTCAGGTCCAAGGCCAACGCTCTACTCACTGCGCCACCTAGCCGCCCCGAAAACAACTTCTTTATAGAGGTGGGGAGGGGATGGTTCAGGATGTAGAATATTGCATATATTGTTAGGTTTTTTTTTAATGAGTTGATTGGTTTTGCTCTCTTAAAAATCTTTTTTTAAATAAAGGATGGCTCTCTGAGATGGCGGAAGGAAAGGAATACAGAGGGAAATTTAAGTGATATAAAAACCAGAAGATATCAATAAAATTTTCTTTTTAAAAAAATCCCTTGTAAGAGAAGAGGAGCGAGGAGCAGACACGTTTTTAGATACTGCTTCAATCCTTCTGCAAACTCAATCAAACAGAGCACTGATAAACATTATTAAGACAGATGGCTGGGTTTTCATTAGAGTAAATAAAGGGAGATTCATGATGGAGCTCCTAATTCTGTGGGTCAGGCTATGTTTGGGGAAGGTGGAAGATCTCTTTCTCTCCCCTTTCTGCCCTGACATGCAGTGTGTTCTGTGTTTGCATTGGGCGCCAGCACTCTTGGGGTCACACGCCTTCCCTTCATCCATGCATCTCCTTTCGGTGTTTATTTGTGTTGTGCCTTCTGGCCCTTCTTTACCCAAGGCCCCAGCTGTCCACATAGCAATTTTATTGAACACTTCTTGAGCACTGACAATGCGCTCAGTGCTGTTGAAAACAAGGAGCACAATAGCCCTGCCTGTCCTGTGTTATGCCCCAAACCCCAGCTGTCTTCTGGAAGACAGAATTCTGAATCCGGCTGTCTGTGTCTCATTTCAGGGTGAACTTAAACCATTACCCTGGCTACTTGTCAAGGTGGGGGGAGGGGGAGAAATGAACCAAACATGTGAACACCAACAATAGCATGCATTGTGAGAGGAATCCTTGGCTGAAGAAATGTGAATATGCATTCAGATAGACTCACAAAGGAGAAGGGAAAATGTTGCTGGTGCTGGCCCCAGGTATTGGAGGGCCCAAACCTGGGGAGAAGGGGAACGGCGTCAAAGTTCTGCCAGGACAGTTAAGTAGAAAAGCAGGTGAACAAACAAGGAATTTATTTTCTTTGGGATATGCCTGGAAGGGACTATATAAATTACAGAGTCCAACCTACTTATTTGACAGATGAAGAGGCTGAGGCCTAGAGAGATGGATCAACCAACAATCAATCTATAAACATTTGCTAAATACTTAGTATATGTAGGGGCTGAGGATACAAAGTGAAGTAAAGTGACTTAATCTGAAGTTGTGTAGTCAATTAATGGCAAGTGAAATGAAACACTAGGTCTCCACCTATTGTCCAATGTTTTCTCTACCGCAAATAGTTGTTCCTTTCCCCCCATCTTTCCTTGGTCTGTCTCCTTCTCTGCTTCAAGAGAAAGTGAGATGAATCCATAATCAGTTCTCTATATCTCCTGAAGTGATGTGGATAGCAGGTTCCCTATTGCTGGAATTCTTCCAGCAGAGGCAAGATTGGGCAGGTTGTAGTTAAAATTTTTTTCTGGAGATTGGGAACTAATCTGAAGTTTCTTCCAACTCTAAAATTCTATAACCATGGCATTATGGTACACACAAGCTCTGAAGTCAAAGGACCTGAGTACAAATTCTACTTTCAATATTTATTACTCTTGACCACGGAGAAGGCCTCCTGTTCTTTATCTATAAAATGAGTTGGTTGGATGGTCTTGGAAGTCCCTTCCAACTCTATGTCTATGATTTAGCTTTTTCCATCCTTCTTTGCTCTCATCTCACTGGAACTAAAGGACCTTGCTCTCCTCTGCCCAAAATCTATTTTACATGAATTACTGTCAAATCATTTCTCTCCCAAACTTTACTTGTGCAGTATATTGAATTAGAAAATGATATATTAATATTATCTATGTTTTATTATATTGTTATTTATTTAGCTAAATATTTCCCAATTTCCCCATTAATTTTAATCTGGTTCAGGCCCCACTCTAGAGTCTTATGGGAGGCATGTGGCTCCTGACCCTCCTGCTCAAGGTAACTCTCTCAAACTGAGTTGCAGAGGATGTGCTAGTCTGCACATTTCTCCTTCCCAGACATTCCTTATACTAATAAAATCCCAAGTCCAGGCTCTGTTCCTATCTCATATTTTAGATCTTTAGTAGGAAAAGTACATTTCCTATACTTATACAAATACATATTTATGTCATTTAACAATAATCGTTCCTTTAGGCCTAATATTTAACCACATATATCCATTTCTATCATCTAGCCATCCTTCCCAAATTCAAGATTGTTTATTTCATTCCTTTAGGAAGTTAAGACATTCTGATCTCCCACATGTCCTTCCCACCTCCTCCCTAAGCAGCTTCAGCAGCCAGTTGTGCCTACCTTGGTATTCAGAATGTTCAGGTTATCCTGAGGTTACTCCTAATTCTAGATAAGCCAGTGTGAGGACATTCCAAAGTGAGCATGCCATGGCTTCTCTTTTCTCTTTCCTGACATCTTCACATTTCCCCCAAATTACATAGTTGCTACCCTGTTCTTCCTATGCCACCCAGAGAAATTTCCTTTTGGAAAATGTAAATGGGAGGATCCTCTGCCTAAAGTTGTCTTGAATAGTTTCAAGGAAGGAAGAGATATAATCTTTTAGATATGTTTTTAAACCACTCATTTTTCTTTCCACCTTGGCTTCCACCAATAATAAGTTAATGAAATAAAACAAAACCCACATCTATTACTACTACCTCACATTAATTGTTATTAGTAGTTGGTGATTTGGGAATTCTTTGAAGGAAATAAAAATAGATAACCACAATTGAGATGAACTCAGATTCCTGAGTTCCATGGGTAAAGTGGAAAAAAGGAGGTCTTTATCTTAACTGAGAACCAAAAGGGAGGGAACGGACACAAAATGTAGCTGGGATCATCCCGATTAGACCCAGGGAAGAACTTCCAGACAGAACCCAGACAAAAGCTAAGCAAATGCCTTCATTATGTTTTAAAAGCAGATGCCTCTCATGGGGTGTTTTAGACATATTCACTGAGCAGGTTTGACTCCAGGGTCAGGTTCAGCATTCCTCGTTATCATTAGTCACTTAAAGAGACTTGTTCATTTAAAGGAGAATTTTATAAGATAGACAGTTCTTTTCACACAAAGACAGCCATCATATATCACAGGCCTCTAGGGGGAAGCATTCCAAACATACTCCAGGATCCACCTGATAATCATTTCTTAATTCAACACAAAACACTGAAAACAAGAATCAGCATGTAAACAAGATCAAAAGCTATTCCCTGCATATGGGATGGGGAATTTTTCCTATCTATATCTATACATCTACAGACATATATGTGTGCATATATGTGTGGGTGTTAGTTTTTTTTTTCTTTTACTCCCTTTCTCTAGATCCAGAGGGCAATACTCTGCCTGCCAATTGAGTCAGAGTAGAAAAACTCAGAAAAAAACTAGTTGTGTTGTCAAGGATTCCCTTGGGAAAGATTTTGCAGACCTGTTCTCTATGTAGATTACTCATTTTATTCCCCATAGCAATTTCATGGAATTATGGAATTTTGGATTTGGAAGAGACCTTAGTGGTCACAGATCATAAATCATGGCACTTCAGAGCAGGCAGAATCCTTACAGATCGTTTATTCCAACCCCTTCATTTTACAGAGGGAAACCCAAAAGGTAAAGACATCTACTTCAAGGTCCTATCTACCCAAAGCACAAGCCCAACACCCCAGAGAGGGAATCATCTGCTTTAATATTTCCAGTGACAGGAAACTCATTTCCTCTAAAGGTAGCCCTTTTTAATTTGTACAACTCTGATTCTTATTGATCAGAAGTTCTCATAGGAACCAAAGAATCTACATTAGGAAGTCCTTCCTTATGCTGAACTGAAATCTTCCTTCCACCCTTCCATTTATCCTACTTCTGCTTTCTTAAAGATACAGAGAATGTGCCTCATCCATAGGTCAGCCCTTCAATTATTGGAAGATAATTATATTTCCTATAAGTTATTCATTGGGTTAAATATACTCAGTCCCTTCAACTGTTTGTTCATTTATTCATTCACTTAGCAGATCTTTATTTTTTTGGACAAATTTTATTTTTTCTATTTTATTTAACATTTATTTTTTAAATAAGATTTTAAGTTTCAAATTTCTCTCTCTCCTTTCTTCCTCTCCCTCCTCCTTAAGACAGTAAACAATTTGATAGAGGTTACATATGTGTAATCATACAAAACACATTTCCATATTACTCATGTTAAAGAAGAAACAGAACAAAAGGAAAAATATGAAAAAAATTAAAAAGGTGAAAATAGTATGCTTCGATCTACATTTAAACTCCATCAGTTCTGTCTCTGGATGTGGATAGCATTTTCCATTATGAATCTTTTGGAATTGTCTTGGATCATTGTATTGCTGAGAAGAGCTAAGTCAATCATAGTTGATCGTCGGACAATGTTGTTGTTCCCATGTACAATGTTCTCCTGGTTCTGCTCACTTCACTCATCAGCAGGCCTTTACTGATCACTATTGAAACATTTATAATTGAAATGCTTTATATAAGGTTTAATTTCCTATCAGATTGGTTAATATGACAAAAAGGGAAAATGAGAAATGTTGGAAATATGGGAAAATTGGAAAACTAATGCATTATTGGTAGAGTTGTGAACCAATGCAACCATTCTGGAAAGCAATTTAGTACTATGCCCAAAGCTATAAAACTGCATACTCTTTGATCCAGCAATACCACTACTAGGTCTGTGTCCCAAAGAGATCATAAAAATGGGAAAAGGACCCACATATATGAAAATATTTATAGTAACTCTTTTTTTGTGGTGGCCAAGAATTGGAAATCGAGGGGATGCCCATCAATTAGGGAATAGCTGAACAAGTTGTGATATGTGAATGTAATGGAATGCTATTATTCTATAAGAAATGATGAACAGGCAGATTTCGGAAAAATCTGGAAAAACTTGCATGAACTGGTGCTGAATGAAATGAACAGAACCAGGAGCACATTGTAACATTGTGCAATGACCAACTTTGATAGGTTTAGCTCTTCTTGGCAATACAATGATCTAAGACAATTCCAAAAGTCTCATGATAGAGAATATTATCCACACAAAGCATACTATATTCTCTCTCTCTCTCTCTCTCTCTCTCTCTCTCTCTCTCTCTCTCTCTCTCTCTCTCCCTCCCTCTCTCTCTCTCTCTCTCTCTCTCTCTCTCTCTCTCTCTTTCTTTCTTGTGGTTTTTGCCTTTTGTTCTGATTCTTCTTTCACAACATGACTAATGTGGAAATATGTTTAATATGATTGTACATGTATAGTCTATATCAGATTGCTTGCCATCTGGGGGGAGGGGAAGAAGGTGGGAGGGAGGGAGAAAAATTTTTGGAACTCAAAATCCTAGAAAGGTGAAAGTTGAAAACTATCTTTACATGTAACTGAAAAAAATAAAATACTATTAAGTGGGGAAAATTAAACAAATATAACAGTTAAAAAACCAATTTCCATGACCTTTGCTCTCCTGGTTGCTGCCCTCTGGTCAAGTTCCAGTTAGTCAATTTACCACTTAAAACATGGCAACAGGAATAAAACCCGCTACTACAAATGTGGTCTGATCAGTGCAGAATATAGAAATAGATCATATTTCTATAAATACAAACTGCAATTGCTTTTTTTTTAAAGTAAACATTTTACACTATCGCTTCAATTTGAGCTGGTAGACCTTTAGCCTCATTCTCTATCACCACCACCTACCCATCCAAATTATTTCATAGAAACTGTTAAGATGTCAAGTCTGACTTGTTGCCTATATATAGGATACAAGTCTTTCAGCTGCTCTTATCTTCACTTTCCTCCTTTGTAGACTGAGGAGATTGAGTTAAGTGACCTCTAAAGTCTTTCCTGGGTCCAAATCTCTAATTCTCCAAGACAGACTTTACTTATATAACCTAAAGTTCATTTTGTTTTGTTCCATTAGTCCAATGTCAAAATTTGTTATCATCTTGGTTTTGTCTTTTTTTAAAATTACTCTCTATCTAGTGTATCTGTCACTACTTTTTGTTATCTAAAAATTTTTAAAGGTTTCCATTTAGAATCAAAGTAACATAGAATCTCTGGGTTGGAAGGGACCCTGGAAGTTGCCATAGAGGAACCACTTAATGGAAGAGGAAGAAAATAAATGCCCCAGGTTTCCTTCCTTTAGACCCAGCACCGACTTGCAGTATTTGGTATTTGACTTAGCCCAATGCAGAGGGGGCATTCAGTCAGAGAGTAAGCAGGTACTCCAGCCCTTCCTGGTGCAAGTAGGTTGGCACTTTTATACAAGCATCAAGACAAAGGATTTGGTTTCTTAACTGAGGATAAGGGAGCTACAGCCTGTTGACTCAGTATCTCTATTCCCTTTGGGGGAGAACCCCACATGATCTGGGAACTCAGTATGAATTCCAGTTTCTTTCTCTAAGAGGGGAAGCTAAGTTTTTCCTCTATGTCTCTTTCTCTCTCTGTTGTTCTATCCCAATTTTAAATTTTTTCCTTTCTATTTGCTTGGGTCGAAGGTTTTTGTTTTGTTTTATTTTGTTTGCAAATATCACCAGAAGACTTTTATAAGCATTAGGCAAGCAATAACCTTTTACAAGCTTTACCAAATATTTGTTGTATCTGTATAACTTTGTATTAGGGATAATTGTGATTTCTACCTAGACAGAATTGTGGAACTAGATCTGGGATGGACCTTATATATTAACAAGTCTATTCCTTTCGATTGAATCCCAAAGGTTAACTGACTTGCCAAAGGTAACACAGGCAGTAAGTGGCAGACCTCAGATTTGAATGCATTTCTTCTAACTCTAAATTCCCCACCCTTTCCACTGAATAAGATCTGTGTCAGGTAGATTATCTGGGAGACTCTTTAGTGCAAGGTACTGGGAAAGGCAAGAGAAAGGACCATATTTGAGCCTCTCCAAGATCCCAGAGCATTCTTTTTTGGTTTGGGGATATGGACAATGAGTTCAAAATGCACTTGGGCTGATTTGTTGAGGATAGTAAATATTTAATGCAGGGGAGGAGGAGAGAGAATGTAAAAGAGGAAGCAGGCTCAGATTTGCCTTCCTTGGTGGGTTATGTGAAGCATATGCAGCTAACCTCTGCCTAGTTCCAATCAGGGTATATGATGAGTTCAGGAGGCCTAGCACCTCTGGTATGAGTCTTTTTCAGGGCTGCTCATTCATCTTTGGTATCTACCTTTCACCCAACTTTCACCTATGGCTCCAAGAAGCTGTAGCATGCATAGCAGCCACATCCCCGTAAAATGGGTTAAACCAGGTTGAGGGTAACTAATGGGCCTCAAATCCGTCTGTGAGTTAGAAGGATGTCTACCCCAAGCATGTGAAGACTTCCCTGGCAGAATGGGGTGGGGGATGAGAACAATTTGTTCCAATGGCCATGAGGGCAGAGGAAGGAGGTGCTATGGAATGTTTGGAGCTTGGCCAGACATCGGAGAGTCAAAGTTACTCACTGTATCCTGGGCCATCACCAACTATCTTGACTTTCATCTTGCCACTGGACTTCAATGACACTGAGAGTGAGGTTGATGACTTTGTTCAACTCTGCCATGTCAAGACATCACCCTGTGATGTCATTGGTCCTCTTTGAAAATGAAATACCAGCAAGTTCCAATCCAATTTGTGGCCCTTAGGAAGTCTGTTTCCAGGCATGTGTGACTAAGTGGCATGAACTGTGTGATTATTTAATTGGCTGTGTGATTGTTTAATTGGGTAGACCCAGAGTAAGGACTGGAGGGAAATGGGGATTCATAATCCAGAACTTAGTGGATAAACAAAAGCAATATTCAGTCTCCATGTAATTCTTCCCTTTGTGACTGCAAGGAGGCAGGTCTCTTTTGAGCTGGTGGGTAGGACTGGTTATGGTGACTGTGAGCATATGGTCACTTTTCTCTCTTATACTTGTTCTTTTGTGATCTTAGACAAAAGTGTATTCTGAGGTGGGCACATCCAGTTGGTGAGCTTGTAAGCTCAGGAAATGCAGAAGTCCTATTAGAGGTTTTACTAGAGACTAGAGGTCACAGCAGTGGCCACCAGAGTAGCAATGACTGGTGAAGTAGAAGCATCAATAAATGGATGTGGAAAGACAGTCATGCAAGGACAGCGGCCAAATCAGGGAGAGTAGGCACAGAATGTTTTTGTAACTATTGTTCTTGCTATACCTTTTCAATAAATGCCTTTTCTAAAGGCTAATGGAGTCAGCTAGTTGACTATTATGCTAATAGAAAGAAACAAGCTGGGAAACAAGAACTATATTACTGGAAGTAGATCACAGATCTACAAACTGATCACTGATTCAACCTGCAAAAAGAGCTGATCTTAGATTTAGCTTCCCAACTAGGCCAGAAGCATGGGGTCTCCCAGACAGGTAAGGAGTGTAGACTCAGTTCTCAGACCTCCCAGCTAGCCCAGCAATGCTCTGGGCCATCTCTCCATAGAGCAGATTGTAGTCTCAGCCCTTTTGTGTTGTTGTTCAGTCATTTCAGTCATATCCAACTCTTCGTCACCCTATTTTGGGTTTTGTTTTGTTTTGGCAAAGATACTGGGGTGGTTATTTCCCTCTCCAGGTCTCAGCCCTATGCCCATAATAATTATAGGCAAATAGCAACCCCAAAGCAGAGAAGGACTCAGGCCTGAGTACTACTAAGCCAGTAGCGTGGTTGTTCCGAACCTGCTGAGCCTTTCAGCTAGCTGGAAGAAGCTGTAGACAACTATTGTCTTCCTGAGCACCAACCAGAAGCAAGTCTTCTACTGTGGTACCTAGACTAAAACCTAGATAGCCCAAGAGGGCAATGATCAGACCATACCCTCAATCTGACTGCACAGGACTCACTGAAAGTTACATCTCCTCTGGCCAGAGTCACCATTATGATTCTTGAAGAATATGGTAATCGATACCCAAATAACATAGAGAAAGGACCACAGGTAAGATAAGTCAGGACTATATAAGATATCAACAGGATAGCCAGAAATGCACAGAGATTGGTCCCAACCTAAAGTTTCAATCTGGAAAGCAACAAGAAAAATATACTTTTACTATTATGATGTCAAGGACACCCAAGACAGAGACCCAGAAGAGGAGAATAATTACCAAATACCTATAAGCAAAGCCAAAAAGAAAAAACACAGCTTGGTCACAAGATCAATTAGAATTCTTACTTTTTTTAAAATTTAATACAGAAGAGTACCCATTCAATGTAGCTTTAACCTTGACCTCTAACATCCCCATGATTTGATAGTTTACACATAACTATGTGGAAGAAAAGTATTTTAACCACTTCTCATTTTACTAAACTAATATGAAAAATAAATAGATAACACGCAAGAATAACCTGTATCAGATTGCACGCCATCTTGCGGAGGGCCGAGTGGAGGAGGGGGGAAATTTAGAATTCAAAATCTTATAAAAGCAAATGTCGAAAACTAAAAATAAGTAAATAAATAAGAATAATAATGCACAAGAATACCAAGGCTCTGTAAAATACTTTCTGGAGAAATAAAATGGATGGTTGCAGAACATTTTGAGATTTCTAAGAATCAGCATCCATGTCTATATCCTGTTGTAATTTGAGCAGTATTTTTTTCTTCCAGTTGTTTTCCTTTGACTGCAAGGAGCTCCTGGATAAGGTGGATGTTTTGTTGGACTTCCTTGATGGCCTGAACTTTCTTTGCTCCTTTTAATTTGTTCATTATGAATCCAGCTGGGGTGTATGGGGTGCTCAGGGAGGTCTAGCACCTCTGGTGTGAGGGCTTGCTGAGATGTTTTCTGAGCTGCTCATCTACCTTTAGCATCTATCACCCAACTCTCACTTGTGACTTCAAGAATGTATAGCATATGCAACAGTCACACCCCAGTAAACTGTCTTAGCAGATGAACTAAACCAGACTGAGGGTGAGTGACAGGCCTCAAACCTATCAGTGAGTTAGGGGGTGTCTACTGCCAGCACGTGAAGACCTCCGCCAGTGGAATGGGTGATTGAGAACAATTTGTTCCAATGGTCATGAAGGCAGCTAAAGCAGATGCTGTGGAATGCTTAGAGCTTGGTCAGACTTTGAGGACACCAAGGTCATTCACTGCATTCCAGGCCATCACCAGTTGTTCTGACTTTTGTCTTCCCACTGGACTTCAATGAATCAGGAAGAGAGAGATGAGGCTGATGACTTTGTGCAACTATGCCTCACTTAAATCCAATTCACCCACAAGTCAAGTCATTATCTCCATGTGATTGGTCCTTTTCAAAAATGAAGGACAAACAACAACAGAAGGTTGACAATAAATTCTCAGTCCTGTATATTGAAATCTTTCCCATAAGGCCCAGCTCAGATACCATATCCCACTACCATGTCTGTGTGACGTGGGGCAAGTCTTTTGACCTCTCTTGGACTCAGTTTCTTTCTTTTCAAAATTAAGAAGTTGGACCACATTATCTCTAAGTTCCTCTATAAGGTTCCAACTATAAAAACAACAACAGAAGGTTGACAATAAATTCTCAGTCCTGTATATTGAAATCTTTCCCATAAGGCCCAGCTCAGATACCATATCCCACTACCATGTCTGTGTGACGTGGGGCAAGTCTTTTGACCTCTCTTGGACTCAGTTTCTTTCTTTTCAAAATTAAGAAGTTGGACCACATTATCTCTAAGTTCCTCTATAAGGTTCCAACTATAAAATCCTAGAATCTCTGAAGACCCTTTGCTTTCCAGTGATCTTTCAGACCTGAAAATTCTCAAAGCATCTTGTTTATGCCTTCCTTAAACAAGGATTTATTCTTTGTTGCATTATAGTGATTTGAATGCTAAATAGTATAGAATTTCTAATCTCCTTAGAGCAAGAACCAGATCTTATTTATCTTTGTATCTTCTCTACCACCTAGCATAGTGATTTCTACACAATAAATTTTTAATGCTTATTAAATTAAACTGAGATTGTAGTCAACTAAAAAATTCCAAGTCTTTTTCACCAGAACTGCTGAGGAGCTCCATCTCTTCCATGCAATATTTACTCTTACCAGACACGTGGCTCACACATACCAAGTCTCAACAAATATCTGTTGAATTAGTGGAAGGAAGGATGGATGGATGAATGAATATGGCATTTTATATTTCTAACACAAATTACTTTCCCATAATGGTATACATTGATTACTGTGATAGCTAGGGCATTTTCCTAGTTGGAAAATAGGTTTTTGAAGTGGAACTAGAAAAATCACGAGCTTTTTCAGCTAAGAGTCCAGCAAGTGACTTACAATCTGTTTACAGAACGTTTCCATGGTAAGTGTTGTCTTTGGGGAAGTTTGCATCTTTGATTTTTGGAGTGGTTGTGGTGCGTTTCACATCCATTTTGGAAACAAAGCCATATAATGGTTTGGCTACAGCCACCCAAATAGCTTTGGATCCCAATTCCTATTTCACCTTAGAATTAGTTCCTCATTTTACAGGGAAGAAGAGCAGTGACAGTATGCCCAAAGAGAATTTCCCCCCCTTTTTTTTTTCTTTTCAAGGTAGAATGCTGGGGTTAATAGAAAAATTCTTTGAGACATACTGGTTTGGCTTCTTCCCTTCTTGCTCTATCCACCCCCTCTTCTTCTCCATCCTGGCCCCTCCTTTTCTTCCCCCCTAAACTGCCACCCCATACACACACACACACACACACACACACACACACACACACACACACACACACACACACACACACACACACACACACACACACTCTTCTAATGATGTGCCTAGAATAGTTTCTGGTTTGCAGCTGTAGGTTTTTTTTCCTTATGGCCATCCTTTAAACTCCTTCCCTCCCACACATACTTTCCCATGAGCAGACATACACTCATATCTATGCTTGCAAATCTCTTGTGAGTCCACACATTTTTTACCTCAATGTGAGGCCATATGTAAGAATCATGAACCAAGGAAATTGATGAGCAATGAACTGTGGCCCTCCTTGCTTGCATGCAACCCCTGGCACTTTAGAGGGAGATAATTTAGTTTTTATCAATAAATTCATAGCTTCACAGCAAATATCACAAGCTAGCATATTCTGGATACACCAATAGGGTACTGAGTTTAGGTAATAAGCATATGCTTAAGGTAGCATTAGTAGAGTCCCAGGAGTACATGGAATAAAATTTCAAGGAATTCAGGATAAATAGTAATCTCTCTCAGTGTGAACTACAGACTAAAATCCTGAATTTTTTTCAGTAGCATCACATTGAATATGAAAAGTTTGTGAATTAACTTTGTTTTTCAATGCAACATTGGATAAGGGTCAATACTCCATTTTTAGCAACAATGCTATTTGTTTGTCTAAATCAAGTAAGAGTCTCAGATTTCAAACACTTATTTGATTTCTAATTATCCTACGTGGTCTTCTTTGGTCCAGTTAGGCTTTACTGAAACCCTATCTTTATGTGGGTCAGGATTTCCTTTTTTAAAAGTCTCTCATTTCCAGAAACTCCCTGCAGTTCCTATTTCCTGTTATGCAGCTTTCCAAGTTGGAGCAATTTTTGTCAATGAAGTTTTGGGATGATTTCTTGGAGCTGTTGCACACTTATGTAACTTCATTGATTTTTGAAAAGGTTTTCTCCAGAAATTTCTTAACTTATTTTTTTTTATTGAATATTCCTTTTTTTTTTTTTTGGAGGGCAATTGGGGTTAAGTAACTTGCCTAAGGTCACACGGTGTAATGGAAATGCAAATTTAAAGATCTTCCCTGCCCCTAGCTTAAGTGCACCTGGAGCCTGTGGTGGGAAGCTTGTTTTTTAGGAAAGCCCACACCTTGATACTTTGTGATTGGGCAGTGGGTCAAAAAGGTTGTTACATTCTCTGAGCCAGGAGAAGGCTATATAAACTCTGATGAGAGGCTTTGCTTTGGGGCTCATTTTGAGAAGTGTTGTGTGATTTGACCAGATGAGACTCTGGGAAGCCGTTGTTGAGAGCCCCCCCGGCTTCGAAAACCCAGATGTTGATGCTTCCCTCTCTGGTAACTGTGATTTGGTATTGATATAATGGTAGGACAGTTTGGAAGCCTGTCTGTTTGATCTGTAAGTTCTGTAACTGAAGTTTGGGGTGCTGACCTTCTCCCCCTGAACTAGGTAATGTGTGTTTGTTTGATTAAAGTAAGCTTGTTAACTGATTTTGAGTTGCTTTCCTTTTGAGAAGCAGATCTAAGAACCTATATTGGCAGCTACCCTGGGGATATTGGGGTGCTTGCTGCTACACACGGCTAGGTTTTTTGTTTGTTTGTTTTGTGTGTGTTAAGTGTCTGAGTCCGGATTTGAACTCTGGTCCTTCTGACTCCAGGGTCGGCACTCTACTCACTGCGCCACCTAGCCACCCCAATTTGTTAACTTATTAAGATTTCTACTCTTCTCAATGTACAAGCTTTTTCTCAACTATTTTATCAATAAAATAGGAAAATAAATAAGATGAACTTAAGCTCAGGTAGATGAAATCTAATGAGTCTTCCCCCCCTCCTTTATTCCAAAGTTAAGTGGAAAAAGAAAACCCTCCAAAATGAATGGGCCTTTGATTTTTATCCCAGTTACAATATCTATTTCCATGTTTCACTAATAAAATATTTGCTAGGCTTCAGCTTATACCTACTATTGATATTCCATCAGATATGTTAGAATAGTGGTCATGGAATCAGAGAGGAGATAGTGTGGTGATGTCAAAAATGCAGTCATAGACTTGAATTCTAGCCCCAGCCCTGCCAATGATAAAATGAGTAAAATTAGAATCATAGATTTAGATCTAGAAAGGTTGTTTAAGGTCATCTAATACAACTCTTCTCATGTTACAGATGAGGAAACTGAGGGCCAGAGAGGTTAAGTGTGACTTACCCAAAGTTGCATTGGTAGTGAGTGGCAGGACAGGTTCTTATATTATGATGTAATTCTCTAGGTCTTTTCTGTTATCTATAAAATCAGAAGGTTGGACTAGTGTCTGGATAAGAGTCTTTTCCAGTCCTAATTTTATTTGATTTCTTAACTATAAAAGGCTTCTCAGGCATAGTACAATGTCCTCCCCTTCAAGGCAAAATTAATTCTCAACCCTTTAGGCAGATGGGGGCAGAGCGCTATATTATATCAAAGAGTTTTAAAAAAGAGAACTTTAGAGGTGATAACTTCTTGTGCCTTATAGCCTTTGTTGCTAAAAATTCTTCTCATGATTTGGTACTTAAATAAATCTATGATCTTTTTGGTACATGTTTTGGCATAGGTTGCAATCCATTCTTGCCTTCTTATTTTGTTCTATTCTTATCTATATCTTTCCATAAACCTTTTCAGTGCTCTGGAAACTTTTCTCTTCCTATTCAACTTTAGGGCAAATTCGGTGTTCTTCTACACTGCCTATTGAATATATATGGGTGTGCATGTACACACCCATACATATATGTAAACAGACACATGTGTGTATATATACATACATATACACATGCATATATACATACATCTCTGAGACTCATTCTAAAATGGGGAAAATAATACTTCATCACCTCCCAGATTGAGAGGATCGTATAAAAACTTGGATGTGAAAAGACTTTGTAGTCATAAGGCTCTTTGGAAATTGTAAGTTCCTATTATTCCTCAAGTGGATCTTTGTTCTCCTCACTTTGGAATGCATGCCTCCCTCCTGTGAGATCCTGGTCAATGCGTATCCTCCTCTAAGCTTGCACAGGGTGTCTAGTTGACATGCTGGAGGCCTACCTTGCTCTGTCCTCACAATAAGAAGGTACCAGTGGGGCATTCTAGTTTTCTACCTGTTATCCCTCACCCTGATGACTGGCCTATATGACCATACATGACCAGCCCATCTTCTCTTCCTTTCATACATTTCCTTAATAAAATCTTTTACTCCTGTTCTTTCCCAAAGTTCCTTAAAGGTTTCATATTGCAATTTGTTCATACCCACCACAAGTCATTCCATTCTCTTCAATATTCAAGCTATTAAAGAGGTTCCTAGAGAATTTGTCTATCAGTATGCATACCTGAGACAGACAATACAAGACGGAGGAGATAAAACCAGGTTTAAACAGGAAGAGGAGCCTTCCAGAAATTACAAACCTCTTTTTTCTTCTTTTCAAGGTTCCCATGGAAACAAAGCCCATATGTTTAATGCCAAGATTCTGTTAGTATTGCTGTATGGCAGTAAGAACGTCTCTAGAGGATTAAAAATGACTTACTAATAACAAAGAGGAAATCATCAGTGTTAATCATCTTGATTTCCAAAGTCAAGAATTACAATTTATTGATATAGGAAATACTTTTTGGAAAGGATAATTTTAAGAAGATCTTGGGGTTTGGCAGGAGGTGAAATCTGACTAAAGATGTTTGCCCCTGGCCCCCCCTTTTTAAAGCAGATTTAACCTCCTACAAAGAATATTTGAGTTAGTTGCTCATTACGGGGTGAGGGGAGAGGATGGAGATTGCAAATGATCAGAAAGAATATTCTTTCTCCTTATTCCTTAGGCATTCCTGAGGAATATTTCATCTGGAGCATTGCTGCCCCCTACATGTGTTTTCCCTCCTTTGTGTTCCCCTTCACTGCCACCCCCTCCACTCCTGCTTTTTTAGGGAGCTTTTCCTAGTCCAGTGAGGCCTGGCTGAGAATCCTAAAATTCTTCTGCCTCTGTTTGTTGTTATCTTCGTGGCCAGTTTCCATGGTGATCCAGATTCCAGGCAGGCTGGCCCAGTGCCTAACACAACCCCATACCTCAAAGTCTCCTTGGAAAAGGGAAAAAAAATTCTTCTTTGCTGAAAAAAGCCAGAAGAAGGAGAGGAAAAATACATGCTCTTTCTTCACTCCCTCTAGTTTTCTTTCTCCTACATACACACATACTCACATTCTCCTTTATTATCAACATAATTTGTGTAGTGTAATTGGGTTTTGTTTATGTTGCTTTTAAGGATGAATGAAATATACAAGCATCATGTGGGCTCCTTGGGTACTGGCTTTCTTGCCTGAGCTGAGGAATTACCACGTTGTACTAACATTACAACATTAGCAAACACTCCAGATGGTTCTCATTAAAATTCCAAGTCAATTTTTTTCCATTCCCAAACTGCTATCTTGAAACTAAAAGGCAACATAAGGCCTTACTGATTGGAGTTGGGGGTGTTGGGTATATCTCAGCACGAGAGAATAAACAGATAACTAAACACATCTCTCTGAAACTCTTTATTCTCTTCAGAGCTACCCTTATTCCCCTATGGAATTTTCCAAAAGTTGTATTTTGGCAATGCAAATGGCTCTTCTTCTGTGGGGTGGAAATGTGGGCAGCAGCCCCAGGGTGGTTTCTTCAGTGATGATGCTGAGTCTCCCTGGGTGATTCAGATGTGAATTTGGAAAATAACCACAGTTGGAGGTTTCCCTTCCACTAAAGTACAGAGCAAGTGACCACTGACCCTCAGTCCTTCTTATGGGGGGGAGTTAGAGCTCAGGTAGTTGGACGAAATTCATCCATGGTGCTCCCTGCTTGCCCTGTTGAGTTGAATGAGCAGCAAGTAACTGGGTAATCCTTAGAGAGATACATACTTGGTCCTTATTGCTATGGTAACATTGGTAGCTACTAAACATAGCACTTTTCTTAGAAGAAATCATAGGATTATAGATTTAGAGCTATTTTATAGATGAGGAAACTTAAGGCTTGGAGAAGATAAATTACTTGCCCATGGTCATACAGGTGAAAGTCAGTGGCAGAATCAGGAGGGGGAACTCCCCCTTTCTGACACAAAATCCCTTTCCACCATTCCATGGTTCCTCTTAGGACATGCTAAGAAGAAAGTATTAGTTCTGAAAAGCTAATAAGAAATAAGGCAGGGGCGACTAGGTGGCGCAGTGAGTAGAGCGTTGGCCCTGGAGTCAGAAGGACCTGAGTTCGGATCCGGCCTCAGACACTTAACGCACAAACAAACAAAAAACCTAGCCGTGTGACCTTGGGCAAGTTACTTAACCCCAATTGCCCGCCAAAAAGCAAAAACAAAACAAAACAAACAAACAAAAAAAACAAAGCAGATGTCTCTAACCTTGTCCCATTGCTCTTATGTCTAGGGATACACATAATGCATAGCAGAATATCGTGAAAGTGAAGAATTCAGAGAAGCATAGGAAGACTAAATTGATGCAATGTAAAGCAAGCAGAACCAGGAATTCATATACACAATCACTAAAATAATGGAAATGACAATAATGAAACTGAATGCTATTGTAATTATAATGAACAAGCTTGACCCCTAAGAAGAGAAAATGTACTTCTCTCCCTTTTTTTGCAGAGGTAGGGGACCTGTAGGTGTGGAACATTGCATCCGTGGTCAGATTCTGTTGATGTGTTAATTTGTTTTCCTCTTTTATTTTTTGTTGCAAAGGATGGCTATTTGGGTAGGTGAGGATATCAGTAAACATTTATGAAGTGCCTACTATGTTCTAGGCACTTGCTATGCAGAAATAAATGTGATACAAAAGCAAAAGTGATCAATAAATTATTCAAAGTAAAGTGTATATCTTAATTTAACTTGGAACACAACCTTTGAGATAATTGTGAAAATAAGAATGGGCTTTTGGCTTTACTTGAAATTGTGCCAGGGCCTTGCAGAGTCTAACCAGAGCTAAATTTTAAAAAATTAAAAGAAAAACAAAAATCCCAAACCTGTTATAACTGCATATTTTGGGTCTAAAATTTTGGTCTAAATATGGGTTTAAAGTTATGCGAAGTTAACGTGTATATCTGATAGTGATATTTTAGTCCTGATTCTAAATGTTTTGTCAAAACCAGTCAATTTGACCAGTTCATAACATATTTCTCATGTCTAGAATAACCACCTAGGTTTTTTTTTTAAGTACCACTTGTTCCAGGAGATTTTTTTTTTAAGTACATACTTCGGAGAAAAAACACACATATCAAAACCTGAACTTATAAAGCGGACGTATTAGGGGATGATTATTTTCATTATGAAAGGATTCTGTGCTTCACAAAAAGATTCATGCTTTCTTTAAAAATAGCTTCCCTGGTGTTTTTAAAATTACTTCACTTGCAAAAAAAGTTGACATATGCACAACTTTTAAAGAAAATACCTGTTGTATAAAGCAAAGTTTTATATGTCTTCTAAGTATTTATAATACAAAAAAATAGAAAAGGAAAAGGTAGGTACAGAGTAGGTAGAACGAGATGTTTTGTGAAATGCTTGAAAATGTAGCTAATTTGATTTTCTTCCAGTTTTCTTCTTTCAAGGCACTTATTTCCTGGCTCTTTTCTAAATCCTTTATTTAAGGACACAGGTGAGGAATCTTGATTTTCTTTCTTTCCTCATAAAGGAAAAAAATCAGTCACGGGTCAATCAATCAAGTAAAAAGTAACTCGACCAATATTTTTTGCTTTATATTTTGTTTTTAAAGAATAAACATTAAATCCATTCCCTTTTAAAAATTAAGGATAAGGAGCATGTAAGTTAAATGAAATCAGTAAGAAAGTGTTTGGTTTTATTTTGTGGACACATAAAGGAAAAGGAACGTAAAGGGTAGTAGGGAGAAGAGGGAGAAAAGAAAGACAGAGAAAGAAGGAAGAAAGAAAGAAGAGATTGGAGGAACAGGAATGGGCAAAGAGATAGGATAAGCAAGGGGAGGAAAACAAATGATAACACATGAGGTAGGGAGAGACAAAAGGAAGAAAGTCAGATGAAGAAAGAGGGATAGAAATAGTTTCTGAGCTTAGGTCTGGCCCTTTCCTGACCATTTCAGTACACATTGACGTTTCAATAATGATAACATTAAAAAATGTATCAATACTCCTCCTAAGGCACTTATTATCTGTTATTATTTATTTTACTTAATTCTTACTTCTTCCCTTTGCTGACCATTTTAGATCGCACTGGTATTTCAGTGCTGATATCCCTTTTAAAAAATAATTTTCCTAAAACATTTATTATCTATTATAATTGCTTTTGACATTTAATCATATACTACTTTGGGCATAGGATCCTTAGAGATGATTTAGACCGAATCCCTAATATATATAGTTAAGGAAACTTCCATAAAAAGAAAATAATTTGTTCAAGGTCATGTGACTATTGATTAACAGCTAGGATTTGAACCCAAGATCTCCTGATTCCAGAATTAGTGTTTTTTTTCTATTATGCTTTGTGGAATGCTGGAACCAGCTCTGACCAGCTCCCATTAGAAACCAGCAAAAGCTACAAATAAGGCTTAATTTATTATTTTACTCATTGACTACATTTAAGAAACTGTTTAGTCATGTCTAATTCTTTGTGAGCCCATTTGGGGTTTTCTTGGCAGAGATACTAGAGCGGTTTGCCCTTTCTTTCTCCAGCTCATTTTGCAGATGAGGAAACTGAGGCAAACAGGGTTAAGTGACTTGCTCATTGTCACATAACTAGTAAGTGTCTGAAATCAGATTTGAACTCAGGAAGATGAGTCTTCCTAATTTCAGGCCTGGCACTCTATCTACTGCACCAACCAGTTGCCTCATATTTAAGAAAAGGAGAGAGAAAAATGTTAATAATGCAGATTAAACTTAAAAGTGGGTACGTTTTCCCCCTCCAGAGAACCAATTGTTAAACATTTATCAGTATACCTCTGACTTCACCACATTCTATTTTTATTCAAGCATTGTGTATGTATTTGTATTGTAGCCCCAGCCAATCTTATTAATCACCTACTTATTAATTAAGATTATCCTACTTGTATTGTAGCCCCAGCCAATCAGTCAGTTGATCTTATTAATCACCTACTTATTAATTAATCTTATTAATCATCTACTTATTAATTAAGAACTTATTAATCACCTACTGTGTATTTAACATTGTGCAAAGGGGAGGAGATGATAACCAAGATAAAAACAGTAACTACCCAAAGAGTTCCTGCCCTCAAAGAGATTTTCAAATTACTTGTCCCTATCACAGCATGATGCACACAAGTGTTTAATTAATATTAATCGGGCTTGTTAAAAGAGTTGAGTGTATGAATTAGAAGTAAACTCCCGGTCTGCTGTTAATTTAAATGGTGAACAGAGTTGCAATTGCTTTTTCAATTTCTCAGAAAGCTAAAACCATCATATCTTAACTGGGAAAGGGCTCTTCCAATGCTTTATTTTTCAGACTTAAAAAATCTTTATTAAGAAAGTTTTTGTCTTTCTTATAGAATTCTGAAAGGTTTACAAAAGTACAGAGGAAGGCCTATAGCTTCAGAGGTGAACTTTGTAACCTTAGAGGTGTTCATTTACTATTTATCAGCTCAGAAAGTTTTTTCAACATTCAAAAGCTGACAGATTGCCTTATCTTTGCAGTTTAAAAGAGTAGGATCATCTTAGTGATGCACTTTGACCGCAGGTTACCTTGTGAGCCTCCTTCTTGGGACACCACTGCCTTTCCCAGAGGAGTGATGCTGGAGGTTTGGGGAAGTCTTCCAAGAGAGGGAGAGGTGACAGAGAGAGGGGAGAGTTGTCTGTATGTGTGTGAATGTGAGTCCTAAGTATTGTAGTTACATAAAAGCCTGGGAGATTCTCATGAGAATGCCAGAGTTGAATTGTGATGCAATGGAAGCAATGCCCATGTGAGCCAAGCTAAGATGCAGCCCTTAGGCCTAGTAGACTTGAAGGGAGTTACCCTGAAGATTAACATGCAACTACACTTCTTCACAGGGGGAAGTGTTGGTCTAGAAAATGAGATTTTTTAATCTCTAAGATCTACAAAAGACTCTAGGATGACAGTAAGAAAAAGAGTGGGACAAAGAACTGTAGGCTCTCCACTAATGAGGAGAGAGTCCGATTGCTGTTGTTATTGTTCAGTCATGTCCATTTGTTCAGGATTGTGTGGACCACAACACGCCAACACTGTCCATGGGGTTTGCCATTTCCTTCTCCAGTGGATTAGGGCAAACAGGGTTAAGTGACTTGCCCAGGATCACATAGCTAAGAAGTATCTGAGTTCACATTTGAATTCAGGTCTTCCTGACTTCAGACCCAGTGCTCTATCCACCGAATAAGGAGAGAGTCCAATACCAATGGGTTTTGAGACTGGAGTTACATAATAGCTTTAAATCTTTTGTTCTCACTTAACTAATCCAGTTTTCCAAGCAAGAGTATAGAGCTGGCCTCAAAGTCAGGAGGACCTGGATTCAATTCCCATCTTTTGCACATGCTGACTCTTACTCACTTCTTAGTGCCCCAAATAACTCTCTAAGACTATTAAATTTCAGCACAATTGCAGATCTGCATTGGTTAAAGGAGTTCCTCATTGGGAGCTCCCTACAGAAATAAAATACCAGGTATGATCAACTCCACACACATACATGCATATTATACATGATGTATAATTATGTATTATTATTATACATAATATATGATATGTGATTATATAACATATACATTTTATTATGCATAATATCTATATATGTACATATGTATGTGTATATGCATACATATTTGATGTCCAGTTAGGGATGGGAACAGTAGAAATAAGGAAAGAAAAATGAAATATAAGAAAAAAAAGTTAAGGAAGGAATACTTTTCGAAGAGTTTTTTTTTTTTTTAAAGAAAAAGCCAGCATGTACAATAAAATCAGAATAATGAATAATTTATCTAAATAAACTAACATATGTAGAAGATATTTCTGCTGGGAAGTGTTCACAGGATTAAAGGGCAGGATCAGGGTTATTTTCTGAGATAAATCATGTTCATGCTTTATTCTAGCTGCATTCTCTTATAGGCAAGAATCCCTAGTATAAGAAAGGTAGCTCCAGATTTCTTATTTCTACTTACTACCACTAAAATTGTTTTTTTTTTTAAATTATAATAGTAATACTGTAGTATTACTATATAGTAATACATAGGCATCATGGTCCAAGATAACCTCAGGAAAGCCTGACCACTCCACACACAGTATATGACAAGAAACTTGGGCAGCTGCAATTAACAACCAGTGGTTAGTAGTAAAACAAATAACATTTTGGGGTATCTTGACTAAATCAGATTGTCCTTTGAATAGTGTGCAAAATTTTCCTGGTTTGAGGCAGTTGCTAAACTCTAAAGAGGATTGAGCACCCCCTTCTGGACACTAGTAAGCATTGAAGCTAAGATGCTCCAATCCATCTAAAAATAATAGATCAGATCATTCCCATGCACTAAAATTTGAATGAATTAATAAAAAACAAATATGAATTAACATGTATTTGAGATATATAACTCTTTTAAAAATTTTTTTGTTTATTTTTAGCTTACAAGATTCAATTCCATAGTTCCTTGAGTTTCATATTTCCCTTCTCTCCCTCCCCCCACCCCCCATAATGACATATAGTTCAGTATAGGATCTGCAAATCCTTTCACATTAGACATTAGTCAAGTTATAAAAGTGTATTGTACTAGATGGGATGAAAAATGGTAAAGAGGAAATAAAACCAAACAATGAAAAGAGAAAGATCAATTAGTTTGTTTCCATCAGGATTCAAACTCAAGTTCTTTCTAGTTATTTCTCTGGATGTCACATCTCTCTCCTTCATGAGTCTTTTGGGATTGACTTATATCACTGCATTGCTGAGTAGAGTCCAGTCTGTCATAGTTGGTCATCACACATATGTTGTGTCTGTGATTGTATAGAAATTTCTTCTGATTCTACTCTTCTCACTCAGCATCAGTTTGTATAAGCCTCTCCAGGTAAATATGAAGTCTGTCTCCTCCTCGTTTCTTATAGCACAATAGTATTCCATTACATGCATATACCACAACTTGTTTAGTCATTTCCCAATTGATGGGCACCCCCTTAATTTCCAATTCTTTGCAACCACAAAAAGAGCTGCTATAAATATTTTTGTAAACATGGGTCTTCCTCCCACTTCTATGATCTCTTTGGGATATAACCCTAGAAGTGCTATTGCTGGGTTAAAGGGGAGATATATAACTCTTAGGAAAGTCCAGAGGAAAAGAGTATAATGTATAAAACTTTCTGATAATTTTATATGATGTATTGACAAATTATGTTTTTTTCTACATTGAAATGGGCTCCTAACCCTTGTAATATTAGATTTTTGAAACAAGGTTTAACTTTGAAGTTATGGTAGTTCTCAGAACCTAGAGGACTTCTTATGAGATAATAATAATAGCATTTTTATAGTGCTTTAAGCTTTGCAAAACAGTTTACAAATGTTATTTCATTTTATCCTTAGAACAACCCTAGAAGGCAAATGCTGCTATACTATCCATTCTCATTTTACATATGAGAAGACTTAGGCAGACTAGTAGACACCCCAGGTTCTATTGGAACTCTAAACTTCCTACTCCAAGTCCCATGCTCCATCCACTAGGACCACCAAACTGCCAGAAATAGCATAGTCAGGGAAGGGTTTGCAACAAGGGCCTGATTTGAGCTGGGCCAAACTTGAAGTATGGGTGGGTTTTGTATACAAAATTGTGATCCCTAAGCCAGTTTGTAAAATTAAAAAAAAATTTTTTACTTTAAAAAATTAGATATTTTAAAAATTCCTTCCTACATTTTCTTTTTTTTTACTTTATCAAATACATCATTCATTTCCGCAAATATTTTGAGTTACAAATTTTCTCCCTGTTTTTCCCCTACCCACCATCCCCAAATAGCAATCCCACTGGATATCCCCTCCTCCAATGTGCTCTCTCCCATATCTTCCCCATCCCCCCTATGATTTTCCAGTAGGGCACAGTGGATCTCTGTGCCCCAGTGCCTGTATATCTTATTTCCTAGTGACATGTAAAATAATATTAATAATAGTATATATATATATATATTTAAATATTTGATTTTAAAACTTTGAATTCCAGGTTCATTCCCTACCTCCCTCATCACCCACCCTTACTGGGAAGATAAGCAATTCAATATAGGTTGTACATGTGTAGCTATGCAAAACATTTCCATAGTGGATATATTGTAAAAGACTGTATTTCCTTCCCTCCTATCCCACCCCCCACTTATTCTATTTTCTACTTGGATCCTGTCCTTTTTCAAAAGTGGGTGCTTCTAACTTTCCTCCCCCCTCAGCCTGCCCTCCCTTCCATCATCCCCCCCTCTCATCTCCTTCCACCCTACTTTTCCTCCTACATTTTCTTTAGCCTGCAATATTTAGAAAACAAGGTAGTCCCCCTTAGAAAAGATTTATTAAATATATATGTTGTAGCCACATCTTTGGTTGCAATCCATAAATAGCTGTCTAATCCCTGCTTCCATCTAGTTTCTGCTTTAGACATCAGTGAGGTAGAGTTTAGTGATTTATTTTTGGGATTGTCTATTCTGCTCCTAATCATTTCCACAAGACTCAGGACGAATGTCATATAGTAAGGGGGAGGTATCTGCACACACACACACACACACACACACACACACACACACACACACACCCCGTTATACGGAGGGTAAATGGAAAGGTACATGGTGGGTGTGAATAGACTGCAATGGACAACCAACAAGGAACTGAAGAATAGGGGTAAAAGAGGTCCTCAAGGAACTCTATGAGAGGAAGAGGAGATGGGCTGGTCACTTGGTGAGAGTGAGGGGTTACAGAGAGGCAGAGTGCTCCACTGATGTTATTGTGCTGTTCAGCAGGTCAGTCATGTCTGACCCTTCATGACCCCATGGACCAGAGCACTCCAGGCCATTCTAGCCTCCACTATCTCCAGAAGTCTGTCCAAGCTCATGTTCATTGCTCCCAGGACATTATTCATCTCATGCTCTGCTAATCCCCTTTTCCTTTTGGCTCCAGTCTTTCCCAACATCATGGTGTTTTCCAATGAGTCCTGCCTCCTCATTATGTAGCCAAAGTATTTCAGCTTCAGCATTTGACGTTCCAGTGAAGAATCTGAATGAATAGTATTGACTGATTTGACCTCCTTGCTCTCCAAGGGACTGAAAAGTCTTCTCCAGCACCACAATTGGAAAACATTGATTCTATAGATTCTGCAGCACTCAGCTTCCCTTATAGTCCAATTCCTGCTCCACTATTAATATACCAGTTTTAGAAGAAAGCTAGGGGCAATGTAAAGGTCACTATTATTGGAAGAGAAAACAGGAATAAAATTAAAATCGAGCAGTATTGCTTTCTTTCTGTTGTCAGTTACTATCCCATTTAACCCAAACAGAGGTCCTATCCCTTCTTTGAGCCTTTCTCTCAAAATTGGTTAAAAAACAAAACAAAACACTCCACCCTTTTTTTTTGTCTTTAACTCCTTCTGAGTTTTAGCATTCCTGACAATATTTTTGCAAGACAAGGCTCTTATATTGATCTTCTTACATGTGGCCTTGCTTTGATCTTCTGTATGTTTCTTTTTAAAATTTAAGTTGGTTGAGCTCCCTGTGTATCTATACTGATCTTTGGTCTTTTGGGATTATAAACCTAATAGTGCTATCACTGGTTCAAAGGGTATGCACAGTTCAATGACTTTGGGGGGTATAAGCAGGAGTATTTTAAGACTCAGAGAGATAATGTATGTCAAGCACTTTGCATACCTTAAAGCTCTATAAATTCCAGTTATCATCATCATCACCACCACCACCACCACCACCAACATCATCATCATCATTCTTCAGTCACCAGGCCTCCAATCTGGTGATGACTATTTCTTGAGCCTTCTACTGCATTCCTGTTTAACTCAAGCAATGTTTGTACATCATAGTGATGGAAGATGCCCCCAACCCCAA
>WOXC01009032.1:0-90332 GCA_011680675.1 Gymnobelideus leadbeateri | reverse complement strand
AGAAATGATTTAATGAAAGCAACCTTGTAGTTGAATCTCTTAATAAACACACATTTGTCCTCAATTACATGGTAATGGAAGAAGCATTTAAGTGCTTGCTATGTGCCAGCCACTGTGCTTAGCACTTTACAAATATTATCTCATCTTCACAATAACCCGAAGAGGAAGGTTTTATTATTAGTTTTATTATTATATGCATTTTATGGTTGAAAAACCTGAGGTGAACAGAGATTATGTGATTTGTTCAGTCATACAATCAGCAAGAGTCTGAGGCAAGATGTGTATTGTGGTCTTTCTGATTCCATGGTGTGTGCCACCTAGCTATCCTAATGTATCTACTTTCAAAGTTGGGATGCTTAAAATATAATCTTTTCTTAAAGTGGGACATACCTCTATAGTTAATAGTGAATGTTCTGTTGTGTTTAAATTGCTGAAAACTCACCTCCATGACCTCCTGATCAAGTTCTATGTCTTTATTTTTTTTCCAAAAGGGTAATGGTGTTTTGCAATTAAAGCTTGTAACATTGGAAACCTTAAATATTTATTACTCTTTAATCTTCCCAGTGACTTTCTGCTGATGATACTTTTTTTTAGACTGCCAAGAGGTTAATTTATCATGAAATTACTCAAGTTGGTAAGTTACCTTTACTTTGTGAAGGTGATTATTCAAGCCATTGATGATGATTTTTATATGCTGAGACATAACATTTCCAATCCTATTAAATTCATTCCAGGTATAAAAAGGATTGCAAAATGGTGAATTCTCAGAGTAACCACAGACCTGGCCATTAGATGCTTTCACCTTTTAGGCTTTTGACTTGAAAAGATGGGTAGCACCCTACTTTCCCAGAAATAGAAAATAAATTATTATTAAAGTAGCAGGAGGAATTGGTGAGAGGCCATTCAGGACACCAAAGTTCCATTTGGGAAATAACTTTTCTAAGTACATAAATTATACTCTGATGGTTTGGAAACATTCTTAGCCGAGCAGTTGAACTCACAGAGAGCAATTTTGTGCATTTCAGGTCATCCTTGGAAAAGCCAAATGCTTATAAACTTTTGGTACTTTGCTCTTTTCAGGGTTCCATCGGGATGTCATTGCTATCCTCTCCCCAAAGTGTGAAAGCAGGTTTTAGGCCCACTCTTCACACTTATTCTTCTTTATTTCAATTTCCCTAAGGCTTTACTTACTTTTCTCAAAACCTTTCAGGAAGTTGATCAAGAAATTGATCCAGACGTGCCCCATTGAAAAGCGCTAACCCTAATACCTCTCTTTCTCCTAAGACTAGGAACTTTCATTCTTTACCAGAGCTAGTAACAAGACTGTTCCCCAAAACTTCCTGTACACAGCATCTTTAGTTTATCTGTGGAACATTCTAGAAGTATTTTTGAATAATAAATCACTTAGATTTTTTTTTCCCCTGAAAAGGTGACATTTATCAAAATGTATGATTGAAACATAGTAAATTGTGGAAAATTAATAAAAATTACTGTGTAGGAGGAAATCAAAGAAGTCTTCATGGAAATGGCAGCACTTAAATCTATGCTTGAAGAAAGAGAATTAAGTATTTCAATGGGCAGAAATAAATATCTACCTTAGACCCCTACCCTTCTCAGCATCCCTGGTTTCCTTCCAAACTCAGTTCAAGCATTACAAAGCTTTTCTTGATTCCTGCAGCTAGTATATTTCTTCCTCCAAAGAAATATGTGTATATGGAAATGTATGTATACATGTGTCTATATATGTATGCATATACATGTGTGCGTATGTGTATACACACGTACTTTTAATATATTTAAATAGGTCAGTCCCTCCCCATTAGAGCAGCGACTATTTTATTCAATTCACTTCTGTTTTTACATCTTCAGCATGCAGCACAGTGCTTGGTGTACACTATGTACTATAAATGATTGTTTAATATAAAGAAATTTTATCTCACAAAGGAATGTCAAACTACTAGAGAGGAAAAACTTAAGTTGTGATTACAAAATCCATATTAGCATTCATGTAGACCATTCATTCAAAAAATGGATGGGATTAAGTAATTCCTTTATAGCAATCTCAGTGAATAACTTAGGCACATTACTTAAGAGCCTCTTAAGTTCCCAAATGAAGGAGTAGGTTATATTAGCCCAGGATAAGAGCCTTTAGGGAAAGACAAGTTAGAACTCACTCAGAGACTTGAAATATGGGGCAACACACCTTTATTACAAAGTATGCTGAAACAGAAAATCTATTGGATTTGTCAATTTATGTCAATCCCCACCCCCCTCCACTTTTTTAGAATATATGCTCTTTGAGGGCAGATGCTACTTTTTGCTTTCCATTAAGACTATAAGTTCCTTGAAAATAAGAGACTTTTTCATGTAAAACTCTTATGCTTCTAACATGCAGAAAGAACATTGGACTTAACATGGAAAAGCAGTGTTAAAATTGTAGCTACAGGAACTAGCTGTGTGATCTTTCGTGAGTCAATTAAACTGTCAAAGATTATTTCCTTATCTGTGAAATGGAGTTAATAATATATTTATTATACATTTGGTGGGGTTGTGATCAAGATCAAGCTATGTTCTTTGCTAACAAATTGTACAACATACACGTAACATACTTGTTATTATTAAGCCCTAGTAATATTCTTTCATTTTTCTATCTATATTGATATCTTAAAATAATTTTCTTTCTTCTATCAATTCATTAGATTTCTTGAATACTAATGGCCAAGGAGTGGGAGAAGTCAGGAAAACACAGAGCAAAAAACATTCATTTTCAATTTAAGTCATCATTGCTGTAAAAAAAACCAAGTCATATGAAGTACTGCTGATGAAAGCAACCATGAGTCAGAATCCAGCACTCTCAGCAAAGTCACCTCTAAGAACAAGCAGTAGCAATGAATTAATTAGCAAGTAAAGGAAAATTAATGTATAAATTGTCTTTCATCCAAAGATCTCAAAATGTTTACCAGTGTAATTGTATAGAAAGATCATCTTTTAAGCACAAACACTTCAATGCTCTAAACAGCATGGAGCCAACACTGATGTCTAAAGGGCATACTTCTTCCCTAACAAGTGATTCCATTACCATGGTGATTGCTACTGTCCCTGTCATGTAGTGGTTCCAAAGCAAAGATGACTTTTTCTAAGGACCTACACCTTTTTTTTCCTTGCAAAGATTTTTTAATTTAGTATATTATTTTTCCCTGTTACATGTAAAAACAATTTTTCACATCCATTTTTAAAATTTGAGCCCCAAATTCCTTTCCTCCCTCCCTAATGCCCCAATAAGAAGGCAAGCAGCTTATTCCACATAGGTAATATATCTGTAGTAATTTAAAACATATCTAAAATAGACATGTTGTGAAAAGAAAACATAGACAAAAGATCAAGAAAAATAAAGTAAAAAAATGTATGCTTTAATCTGTCCAGGTTTTTCCAGGAGTATCCTGCTCATCATTTTATATAGTAGAATGTATCCCATCATAATCACATGCCACAACTTGTTCAACCATTCCTCAACTGATGGGCATCCACTCAATTTCTAATTCTTTAATCCCAGAAAAGTTTTCCCTACATATAAGTCTCTTTCTTTTTTCTTTTTTATCTCTTTTGGGATATAAACTTAGTAGTGGTATTGCTGGTCAAAGGGTATGCACAGTTTTATACCCCTCTGGGAATAGTTCCAAATTGCCATACAGAATGGTTGAATCTGTTCACAACTGCACCAACAGTGCATTAATGTCTCATTTTTCCCACATCCCTTCCAACATTTGTCATTTACTTTTTCTGTTCCATTAGTGTATTTAATATTTATGAGGTAGTAGCTCAGAATTATTTTAATTTGCATTTTTCCAATCAATAGTGAGTTAGAGTATCTTTAATTTCTATTTTACTTTCTAGTTTTAGAACATCAGGGTGATTCTCAATGATTTTTAAAAAGATAATGTCTAGGCTCTTTTTTGTGATCATGGTTTTCAGGTAGTTCAATAATTTTTAAATTATCTCTCTTGGATATATTTCTGGTCATTGCCTTTGGTTTTGTTTTATTGTTTCTCAATTTCTCATAAAGTCATTATCTTCCATTTGCTCCATTCTAATTTTTAAAGAATTATTTTCTTCAGTGAGCTTTTGGACCTCCTTTATCAATTGGCTAATTCTTCTTTTTAAGATATTCTTTACTTCAGAATAGAGTATCTTTTTCACATAGAGTTAGAGTATCTTTTTCACATGGCTATAGATAGCTTTGATTATTTCATCTGAAAACTGATCATATCTTTTGATCATTTATCAATTGAGGGGGTTGTAATGGAAATGCAAATTTAAAGATCTTCCCTGTCCCTAGGCCCTTTGATAGGCTCAAGAGAGACTCTGAGAACCTTCCTCGATTTGAAAATATACTCTGCCTCCTAATAGGCTGAATGTGGTCACATGGAGCCTGTGGCAGGAGGCTTGGTTTTCAGGAATGACCACACCTTGATGCTGTGTGATTGGGCAGTGGGTCAAGAGGGCTGTGACATTCTCTGAGCCAGGAGAAGGTTATATAATCCCTGAAGTGAGGCTTTGCTTTGGGGTTCACTTTAAGAAGTGTTGTGTGATTTGACCAGATAAGACTCTGGGCAGCCATTGAGAGCCCCCCTGGCTTTGAAAACCCAGATTTTGTTGCTTCCCTCTCTGGTAACTGTGATTTGGTATGGATGTATGTAATGGTTGGGCAGTTTGGAAGCCTGTCTCCTTGGTCTGTTTCTCTGTTTTGAAACTTCTGTCTGTATACTCTGAAGTTCAGGGTGCTGACCTTTTCCCCCTGAACTAGGTAAATGATATATGTTTGTATGATTAAAGTAAGCTTGTTAACCCATTTTGAGTTGCTTTCCTTTAGAAAAGTAGATCTAAGAACCTGTGTTGGCAGCACCCTGGGGATTTTGGGGTGCTTGCAGCAGCAAGCAACAGGGATGTCTCATTTTTTTTTTTTATAAATTTGATCCAGTTCCATATATGTAGAGAAACGAAGAGGAACTTTATCAGAGAAACTTTACTTTTTTTTTTGGCAGTTACTATTGCTAATTGTATTCCTCTGCATCCTGTTTCTCCACCCCATTTATTCTATTCTCTTTTTCCTTTAACCCTGTCCCTCCTCAAAAGTGTTTTGCTTCTGACTACACACTTCCCCAATCTACCCCTTCTATCACTGCCCCTTTCTCTTATCCCCTTCCCCTCCTACTTAACTATAAAGTAAGTTAAATTTCTATAACCAATTGTGTATGCGTGTTATTGTCTCTTTGAGCCAATTTTTTTTTGCAGGGGGGAAGGCAGGGCAATGGGGATTAAGTGACTTGCCCAAGATCATGAGACTAGTAAGTATTAAGTGTCTGAGGCCAGATTTGAACTCAGGTCCTCCTGACTCCAGGACCAGTGCTCTATTCACTGCACCCCTCTTTGAGCCAGTTCTGATGAGAGTAAGGTTCATTCACATCCTCTCATCTCTCCCCTTTTCCCCTCCACTGTAAAAAGCTTTTACTTGCCTCTTTTATGTGAAATACTTTAGCCCATCCTACCTCTCCTGTTCTCTTTCTCCCAGTACATTCCCCTCTAGCCCCTTAATTTTGTTTTTAAATAGCATCCATTCATATTCCACTCACACCTGTGCCCTCTGTCTATCTATACTCCTTCTAACTACACTAATAATGAGAAAGGTCTTATAAGTTACAAATATCATTGTCCCATGTAGGGATTTCAGCAGTTTAAACTTAATTAAGTTCATTATGGTTTCCCTTTTCTGTTTGTCTTTTTATGATTCTCTTATATCTTGTATTTGAAAGTCAAATTTTCTATTCAACTCTGGTCCTTTCATCAAGAATGCTTGAAAGTACCCTATGTCATTGAATGTCCATTTTCCCCCTGAATGCTTATACTTAGTTTTGCTGGGTAGGTAATTTTTCATTGCAATTCTAGCTCCTTTGCCCTCCAGAATATCATATTCAATCTCTCTAATCCTTTGATGCAAAAGCTGCTACGTCTTATGTTATCCTGACTGTGGCTCCATGATACTTCAATTGTTTCTTTCTGACTGCTAGAAATATTTTCCCCTTGAACTGGGAATTCTGGAATTTGACTATTATATTCCTGGCAGATTTCATTTTAGGATCTCTTTTAGTAAATGATCAGTCAATTCTTTAATTTCTATTTTACTTTCTAGTTTTAAAACATCAGGGTTATTCTCAATGATTTTTAAAAAGATAATGTCTAGGCTCTTTTTTGTGATCATGGTTTTCAGGTAGTTCAATAATTTTTAAATTATCTCTCTTGGATATATTTTTCTGGTCATTGCCTTTGGTTTTGTTTTATTGTTTCTCAATTTCTCATAAAGTCATTATCTTCCATTTGCTCCATTCTAATTTTTAAAGAATTATTTTCTTCAGTGAGCTTTTGGACCTCCTTTATCAATTGGCTAATTCTTCTTTTTAAGGTATTCTTTACTTCATTGGCTTTTTGGACCTCTTCTTCAGTTTGGCCTAATCTGTTTTTTAAAATGTTATTTTTCAATATATTTTTTTGTGTCTCCTTTACTAAGCTGTTGATTCATTTCTCATAAATTTCTTGCATCACTCTCATTTCTCTTCCCATTTTTTTTCTCTACTTCTCTTACTTGATTTTTAAAATTCTTTTTTGAGATCTTCCATGCCATGAGACCAATTGAAACTTTGGATGTAGGAACTTTGACTTTGTTGTCTTCTTCTGAATGTGTGTTTTGATCTTCTTTGTCACCCCAATAACTTTCTATAGTCAGTTTTTTTAACATTGTTTGCTCATTTTCCCAATCTATTACTTGACTTTTAACTCTTTGCTAAAGTAGAGATCTGCTTCCAGGGTGGAGGGCATGCTGTCCCAAGCTTCAGGGGTTTTGTGAAGCTGTTTTCAGAGGTACTTCTATGGACCTGTACATTTTTAGTTCTTCCAAGGCAAAATGATCTAAGGAGAGATGTTTTCTACTCTCCTGGACTGTGCTCCTGTCTGTGAATGACCACAAGTACTCTTTTCTGCCCTGGACTGTGAAGAGGGTCCTCCCTCCACTGTGGCAACAAACTCTGCTATGCTAGTGCTTCTTCTCACCATGGGATTGCCACTTGGGACTGTGACCCAAACTTAGTATGGGCAAAGCAACAGAGTCCAGCCTCAGTGCTAGCAAAAGACCCCTTTAATCTCCTTCTTACTAGTTATTCAACCCCCTTACTGTCTGTGGGCTGAAAGTTCCAGAAGCTGCTGCTCTGGCTGCTGATTCAGTCACTCCCAAGGTCTGCTCCTGCTTTGCTGGGGCCAGCAGTGGGCTGGCCTGTGTTGCACTGCACTCCACTCTCATGCTGGTGTAACAGACCTTTACTGCTGACCTTCCAAGTTGCCTTAAGCTGGAAATTTGTTTCACTCTGTCTTTTTGTGGGTTCTATTGCTCCACAATATATTTAGAGTCATTTTGTAAAAGTATTTGGAAGGGTTTGGGAAAGAGCTCAGGTGAGTCTTTGCCTTTACTCTTCCATCTTGGCTCTACCTACACCTTTAAAGCACTTCTTTACCACCATAATTACAAAAGGGACTGTCCTGTCTGCCCTGCAGGGGCTCTTGTGTTTCCCAGCTTGATTTTTCTTAGGTTCAGTTACAGCTCTATGAGGTCATAATCTTATTGTCCTTTTGTATCAACCGTAGCTTCCATGTTTGCATTTCCTTTTCTTTGCCCTAGAAAATTAAACTACGAAGAATTCATCATTTACTAAATGCTGATAGCAGCTGCTGCAGCTACCTGTACCTGTTGCTCTTATTTGTTGAGCTCAAGGCCAAGCATAATATCCTGAGGCTGCCCTCTGAGTGGGGTTGATGAAGACCTGCCAGGCAACTTAATTTCCTTTTGACTTTTAAGAGAAAGAATAGAGTCTTCTACCATTTTCCAAAATATCCTCCCACACACCATGCTGCTGACTAGTCAGGGGTTCCTATCAACAATGACTGTATCTGGCATCCCTGCAATTCCCCCACTATTGGCTGGAAACAGGAAATGAGGGCAGATGTTGACATTGCTTCCTTCCTGCTATGTTTACTCAAAAAGCTTTGCAGAGAAAAAAAGAAAGAGTTTTCTGAACTCCTTTAGGGACTCTGCTGTAGGAGTCCGTTCACTTCTGGGATCCCTGGGAAGCCCTAGAAGTTCATTGCTTTTAGAATAATGAGGAATCCTCTCAGAAAGGATTTTCAAAATTTCTTGTTTGTTTCTCTTTCGACAAACCCTCTACCACTTAATTCATTTTTTTACTATAATCCCAAATCTAGGTCTCTAATGGTTTCACAAAGTTGGCTTAACCCAAGGATCTGACTTTAAATTACAACTCCCCTTCCTCCCCCACCCAGGGCCATCAGAAAAGATTCTCTGCCATTTTAATAATGTCTAAATGAACAGAATTTTAGAATAGAGGACCCTCTATAGGTAGGGACTACTTGGATAGGATTTCTAGCTGTGGTTTTAGCTTCTTCCATTTTGCTTTGCCCACATATGAGGCTGGTTTTGAAATCTCTGAGCTTGGAACTGGAAGATGTGGGCTTGTACAGCTGGAAACCAAGAGCAGACTTTAGCTTACCTAAGTGTTCTCTATATATCATCTAATTCAATCACATATTATATATGTCATAGAACCCAAAACCCACTGGCTATGAGAGTTGTTCCTCATTGGTGGAGATAATTACCTTGAGAGGTTCTGGGCAGAGTCGGAAAGAATACCAGAGAACTTCAATTTTGGGGCAATCCCTTTTTGAACACTTAAAAGGTTGAACTACTTTGGGCATTTCTGGCTTTCAGCTTTGAGAAGAAAAGTGGAAGAGACCAAAATCTCTTCAGGCTACTGAAGGGAAATAAAAAACAAAACAAAACAAAAAAACCCAAAAAACAAAACTCTAGGAGGTATGATGGCCCAAGATTGGGATTTGAACCAAGGTCCTTTAACTCCACTTTTTTTGATGTTACTATACTCTGGTTCTCAGTTTCCTTCCTGTAAAATGGATGCCCGAAATTCCTTCTAGCCCCCAAGTTCTCTGATTCTATGTCCAGTGATTCAAAGAGAAGAGTGAGGATTTCTGCGATTGTTTTGTAAATGAGAAAAAGATAACTCTCCAGGTCTCCATTTGTGTAGGATTCATTTTATCCCAGCGTGACAAGAAACATTGTTCATTTACCCCAGGCAACTCTCCATCCCTTTAGAATGGCCAGAGATTCTACAGCATCAGTTTTGAAGAACCAGATAGAATATATGTAAGCTCTCTGAGCTTATACCTAGTACCTGACACAGATTTTGGAACATAGCAAGTGTTTAATGTTGCTTGATTAACTAATTATTCTGTAAAGACTTCTTGGTGCAGTCTCTAAATGCAATTCTCCCTTATTCCAGTTATAAATACACCCTGAATATGAACAGTAGCTGTATTTTTAAATGTACTAAAATCACTTAAGTTGCTGTAACTTTGTGTCTTTCCTAGTAGAAGGAGTGGAATGTTTTACCCCAGGAAGCCCCATGACATCATCTTTATATTTACTGTATAGTTTTAGAGAGCCTACATACTTCTAGGGCTGGATTCTTTTGTCTTCAACTTTCCATTGACGTTAGCACATCAACATCTTTGACCAAAGAGTATTGAAATGTGTACAAAATAGGCCAGCTTCTCAGGGGAAATCATTATGAAAGCCCAGTTCTCATTTAATTAGAACATTAGAACAATGGAGTTGCACATTTCCTTCTCTGGGAGAAGAACAAAACAAATGTTATTTATGTTGGCTTTTTTTTTCCTTTTTCTCCCCTTTTTTTCTCCAGTAGAGGGAGCTAGAAAGTAACTCAGTTGGGTGTTTCTACAGGGCAGTCATAGCCCCTGGTGGACTTTGCAGCAGTTCTGTCACTCTCTCTTTCTCCTTGTGACAAGCAAACCCATGTCATAGGTTCCCTAACTATTATTTTGCTACAACAAGGGAGAAGAAAAAAAGGGGAAGAAGGGGAGGGAGGAAGAAGAAGGAAAGAGGAAGAGAAGATAGGAGTAGTAAAAGGAAGAGAAAAAGGGAGGAAGAAAGAGGAAGGAGGAAAAGGAGAGAGGAAGAAGTAGAAAAAGGAGAAGGGAGAAGAAGGCAGGAGGAGGAAAACAGAAGAGAAGGAGTAAAGAGAAGGAAAAAGAAGACGACGGAAAGAGACAGAGATGAACCAGAACACCTTTGTGGGTCTGGTTTTCAGCTCACAGAGTCTCTAATTGTTATGCTCAGCAATGGTGCTTAACTGGCCTTCCTATTGATCAGTCTAATTTTATAAAAATTGCCAGGAGTTGCCATGGTTATACAGTGTTGCTTCTGTCCTCCCTTCTCCCAATGCATCTCTCCAGGTCTTTTCACCCTGCTAATGTATGCAATGGGGCCACTGCAGTGAGTGGACACTGCTGACTTTCTGATGAGCTCTGGGCTCCTGGAGTTTATTTGTCAAATGGTCTTATGCCCTCTGCTTTCTGATTTCTTCATGTTGGTCATCTGAGGCTCCAGAAAAATGGAGAGAATAAACCCTGCTAAACCATTATTCCAAGCTGTCATTTTTCCTTAGTCTACACTCCATTCCTTTCCCTGTCCCTATCCCCCTAACTCACTTTCCTTCTTGTTTTCTATTCCCTTCTGTTTCTAGTTTCTCTTTTTCCCAGATGGTTCATATTATTTTAATTGCAATAAGTGATTAAAAAGAGAACCAAGGCATGGCTTTCTATTTTCTAATAGTAACCATCCTGCAAATTAAAACCTTGTAGCCCCTTGAATCAGCTTGGACATTGACATCAATGAGATTTATGTGTCTAATTTCCTAAGATAATTTGGAAATATCAATAAAGATCTGGGTTCTGCTATGACATATTGCTCCAACATGGCACCAAAATTTATAAAATTTTCCTGTCTCTGTTTAACTGCAGATAATTCTTTCAGTTTTATTGACATTAGTTCTTAACTATGATTCATGAAATAATAAAGAAATTTGTTAAGAAGCCACGAATCCTGAAAAAGAAAAACACAACAAAACTCTCTTTTCCTAGCTTTCTCAATATGAACCATTATTTCCAAAAAGAGTTAGGGTCCTTATCTTTGGAAAGAGGCTCTTTTTAGTTATAGGGAAAGTTTGATGTGCAGAGCAGCATCAGCTTTATATAAAAAGTGTAGAAGTCTACAAAGGAGCAAAATCAACAGGTTTATACTCTTAAGAGATATTCTAAAACACGGAACTTTCAGAACATCAGTTATTGATGACTGCATTTTCTTCTTTCAAAGTGTGCAAGTGTGTGTGTGTGTGTGTGTGTGTGTGTGTGTGTGTGTGTGTGTGTTATTCAAATTTGGATTGCCTTTCACAGATCAGTCTGGACAAATTCTCAAGATCCCTGATCACTTGACTTGTTTCTGGGAGTAGTGGCTCTTGAATCCTCTGTCCCTTACTAAGGAAAGTGTCCAAATTTCATATTACCTCAGAGACCACTGGACACAATACCTGAACAATTTGATTCTTTGTTATTGTTGTTCAATTATTTGGGGGCATGTCTGACTCTTCAGGACTCCATTTGGAGTTTTCTTGACAAGATAATGGAATGGTTTGCCATTTCATTCTCCAGCTCATTTGAAAGATGAGGAAACTGAGGCAAAAAGGATTAAGACCTTTGTCCAGGGTCACCTAGCTAAGTATCTTTTTTTTTTTTTTTTTGCTTTTTGGAGGGCAATTGGGGTTAAGTAACTTGCCCAAGGTCACACGGCTAGGTTTTTGTTTGTGTGTGCGTTAAGTGTCTGAGGCCAGGTCCGAACTCAGGTCCTTCTGACTCCGGGCCGACGCTCTACTCACTGCGCCACCTAGCCGCCCCGCCTAGCTAAGTATCTTAAGCCAGATTTGAATTCAAGGAGTTGAATATTCCTGATTCCAGACCCAGTACTCTATCCACCCAGTTGACCTACTTTTTAGTTGTAGCTGTATGCACCAGCTAAAATATCTTAATTGCAACACTGGATGTATGGCTCATCTCTGGTTAAAAAGGTAACTCTCTGTCCTAAGAACAACAGCTTGCATTTTCTTTCTTTGAGAGCCACTATGATACATTGCAAAGATGTAGATGGAATGCATGTATAAAGTGCTATTTTAGATATGACATGAGCTGCAAAACCCTTGTCTCATCTCAGAGTTTACTTTGTATAGCAAACAATTAACAAAACCAATATTCTGCTGCTGATGCTTTATGACTGACTACAAAATAATAATTATCATAACAATAGCTGCTACCGGGCAGCTAGGTGGCACAGTGAGTAGAGTGCCTGCCCTGGAGTCAGAAGGACCTGAGTTCGGATGCGGCCTCAGACACTTAACACACACACAAACAAAAACCTAGCCGTGTGACCTTGGGCGAATTACTTAACCCCAATTGCCCTCCAAAAAAAAAAAAAAACCAATAGCTGCTATTCACATATAGCACTTCGAGGTTTATAAAGTGCTTTAAATAGACTATGTCATTTGACTCTTACCTTTGAGAAAGGTAATACAGATATTTGTAACCCCATTCTGCAGATTAGGAAACTAGGTGACTAGCCAATGGTCAATGTGCTAAGAAGGGAGGCAGGTGGGATTTTAACTAAGGTTTTTCCCCCTTCAGACACCACATCTGTCTTAGCATTGCCTCTCAAATCTTTGGCATCAGGACTTCAGAATAAAAAAAAATGTAGTCCAAAGGTCAAGAGAAAGATGCATAGTGAGTACAAGTAGGTTCTATCACTTTAAGTCAATGTGAAGTTAAAATGAAATTACAAAATGTCATAAAAGAAATTTACCTCTATATTGTAATAGGTGTGAGTAATGGAAATGCAAATTTAAAGATCTTCTGTGCCCCTAGGCCCTTTGATAGGCTTAAGAGACTCTGAGAACCTTCCTTGATTTGAAAATATACTCTGCCCCCTAAGAGGCTGAATGTGGTCACATGGAACCTGTGGCAGGAGGCTTGGTTTTCAGGAATGCCCACACCTTGATGCTGTGTGATTGGGCAGTGGGTCAAGAGGGTGGTTACATTCTCTGACCCAGGAGAAGGCTATATAAACCCTGTTGTGTGTCTTTGCTTTGGGGATCACTTTGAGAAGTGTTGTGTGATTTGACCAGAGGAGACTCTGGGCAGCCATTGAGAGTCGTCCCCCCCGCCCCCCGTTTTGAAAACCCAGATGTTGATTCTTCCCTCTCTGGTAACTGTGATTAGGTATGGATGTATGTAATGGTTGGACAGTTTGGAAGCCTGTCTGCTTGGTCTGTTTCTGTTTTTAAACCACTGTCTATATATACTCTGAAGTTCAGGGTGCTGACCTTTTTCCCCTGAACTAGGTAAATAATATATGTTTGATTGATTAAAGTAAGCTTGTTAACCCATTTTGAGTTGCTTTCCTTTAGAAAAAGCAGATCTAAGAACCTGTGTTGGCAGCCACCCTGGGGATGTTGGGCTACTTGCTGCTACAGAGGGATATTTGACAGCCTACCTGCTTCAATGAGATTGATAAAATACTAAAAGAATTGAAGGGGAGAGATAGTTGGTACAGTGGATAGAGCACCAACCCTGGAGTCAGGGGAGGATTTGAGTTCAAATACAGCTTCAGACACTTGACACTAGCTATATGACCCTGGGCAAGTCACTTAACCCTAATGCCTTCCAAAAACAAACAAAAGAACTAGAAGAAGACATCTATCTCTTCATTGTTTGCATAGGATGTGAGAAATTTATGGGAAAATATGGACAAGAATACACCAGGATGAGAAAGTATAGTATCCAAATGGATAAAATCAATGATCAATCTCAGATGAAGTTATTTATGCCCCAGAATACTTAATTGTCTTCTAATTGACATCCTAGCCTCTGGTTTCAAACCTAAGTTCCACGTCTATCAACCTTAAGAGATTTCACAATGAGGGTTCAGTTGATATGTTCTTAAGTTTGAGTTCTTGAACCATGGAGTCATCATCTCCCTTATATCTCCATTTCCATCTAAGTTGCCAGTTCTCTTTTGGTGACATCTGTCATATTCAGCCTTCTTCATACTGTCTAGAGCTCAGTCTTACTCTTAGCATGCTACATTGTATCACACTGACCTATATACAAGATTTGTATTCTCTTTGAGACTGTAAGCTTCCTTCAGGCAGGGATTGCACCATTTTCAATATTTATTGTTGGATTGAATTGGATCTAATGTGTTCTGGTGGCAATGCTTGAATCAAAAGCAAAAGAATACTTTGAAGGATTTTCTATGTCTGTTTTTTTTAATTTATGGGATAAATCAAGCATTTCCATAACATATTGTAATAAAAAAGATGATTGTACATGAAACTGCAAATCTATTATATACAACTTGCTATACCTTTTAAATATATAAGAAAATTATGTAAACATCTTTCTTTTCCTTTTTGCCTCCCCCCCACCTCTCTATTTTATGTTCCTACCCAGAAACTACACTAGATGATAATATCCAGTGTGTTGTAAGTAATTCCCTTTGAAAGTTTACCATTGGTAAACTTGAAAAAGCAAGTCCTTTTCCAGAGAAATTGATTTTTTTTTGTCATGGACCCCTCCCCACAGAGTATAAGTAACATGCTGGAAATTTACTGTCTTGGAAGGAGGCAAGTTGTTCTTGCATTAATCAATCTGCCAGAAGTTATTATGTACCTACTATGTGCCTGGTACTGAGAGAAATAAAGATAAGAGAAAAAGAGAGAGGGGGAGAGAGAGAGAGAGAGAGAGAGAGAGAGAGAGAGAGAGAGAGAGAGAGAGAGAGAGGAAACAGAAAAAGACAGAAAGTCCTTGCTTCATAGCATTACTTTCTTTCCATTGCAAAGGGAATTCATAGAATAAAAATTAGGCACACTGACGTTTCCTGTTACTTGCTGCTTCTTCTAACTGCCATGTCAGGTCAAGTTTTTCCTTCTAATTAGTCTTGATTTTTCTTTTGGGCCACAAAGAAAATAATTATCTCTATTCAGTGGAATCCATACCTAAATATGGTAAACCAATAGGCTGAAATGTATCTACTTAGATCATGGAAATCTCTTTTCTGCTTCTAGGGGACTTCACTCAAGCAACTTCATTTGGAAGCCAATCATTCCTATCCCTAAACAGATCAATTAATGTAATCTACTTTAATGGATAGAATACCTATTACTTAGTAACTTGATTACTTGGCAAATACCAAGTACTGTTTTAAAAGCTACAAAAGACATGAAAGAAGTATATGTAGCATCTGACCTCAGGGAGCTTATAGTCTTATTGGTGCGACAGTATGGACATACATGAAACATGTGAATAATACTATAGATAGCATATGATTAGATATCCCTATATGTAGATGTTCAGAGGAGAAAATAAGAGCTTTCAGGGAAGGCTCCATGAATGAGGCAGACCTTGAGCACAGCCTTAAAAGATGGCTAGGACTTAAATATCTGCAGAGGAGGAGGAAACAGCATAGGCTGAGCACAGTGTAGGATCTAGTGGAAATGTTTGCCTCATACAGTGATGACTTTGGAAAAACAGGCTGGGGCCTGATTGTAAAATGCCCTAAATGAGAAGATAGGAACCAAGGACAAGTCATTCCAATTCTGAAAAACCTTAACAATTCCCAGAGAATACTTCTTTTTATCTCTAACCTAAATCTCAAATTTAACTCATTCTCTTTCTGTTGATATTGGAGTCAATTTGTGTCTCCTGTCTTCTCACAGGGGCCACTGGTGATCTCCCTTTCATTTTGCTGTTTGCTGTAAGATTAAATGCATATTTCTTCCTCTTCCATTAGTTACCATGAAGATTCTCTCAAGTAAGAGGGTTAGTACCCTCACCCCCACCTACCACTTAACTTGACATCGAAAGTCTAATAAGCAATCTCCCCCACATAGATGGCAGAGTCTTACTTAGAAGGAAAGACAACTTAATAAGAATACATGGTAATCAGGATCTTTTTTCTTTAGAACTTTCCTTAAAAAGGAAAAGGGAGGAAGAAATAATATGCAGTTTCATTGAACAGCTAATATAATGTTAATTACTAAGTAGAGGGTGAAATGTGTTTTATTATATTCTGTGGGGGACAGTTTCCCCTTTCCCTGCTTTTAGAGATATCAGAACACATGTTGTCATAATCATTTCTTCACTATGGATGGTGAATCATCATCGCCTACATTGAATTCTACTGAACAGAGATCAATTTGCTCCTGAGTCAGTGAAATCCTAGCATTGTAGCATAATTAGGGAGCTTGACTGAATCCTTATTAAAAGACAAGCTGCTGCCTCTGAGATATCTGCATACTTGACTCAGAGAGTTGGCCTAGGCATCTCATATCTGATTATGAGAATGGATATTTAAAATTGCATACCTGATCACTGGCTACTAAAGGATGGGGGAAGAGGTTGGGAGTTGAGTAGAAATGTTAATAGAACTCTGCTTTCCTAATCAGTTAGACAAGCTTCAATGACTTAGTGAAATAGGAACAAAATGAATAAATATATGGCATTTTTCAATTTTTTTTTCTCTCCTAGGTTTTTCACAGAAAAGCCAAGTCATATATATGTACAGTTTAATGGAAATGTAGAGGAGCGGAAGTCAGAGAATTGGACTTTTCTGCTTTACTATGCAAGCAAAACTGAACTGTTTATATGGCTCTGGCCAGTCAGTTTGAACGCAAAGAGTCTGGGATGCGTGAGTAGGTGACAAGTACAGGAAATGGAGAAGGCCCAGATGTTACCTATTTCATAAATGTGCCTAAGAATGACCCTCTGGAAGTTGGGTTGAAAAAGCAGCTTTGCGGGGCGGCTAGGTGGCACAGTGAGTAGAGCGTCAGCCCTGGAGTCAGAAGGACCTGAGTTCGGATCCAGCCTCAGACACTTAATGCACACACAAAACAAAAACCTAGCTGTGTGACCTTGGGCAAGTTACTTAAAAAACCCAATTGCCCTCCAAAAAGCAAAAAAAAAAAGCAGCTTTGCTCTTTCCCAAAATAATTCAGTTGTCTCTTCTCAGAACAAGGGAATAATAAGAGTCGAATTTATATAATGACTTACATATGCTAATCTCATTTTCTCCTCAGTAATCAGTTCCTGTGGGTGCAATTATTTTACCCCATTTTACAAATGAAGAAACAGCGGCACAGGTTAAGTGCCTTAACAATGTCCTCATAAATGGTAGGGGTCTGAGGTATGAATTGAGCCCATGTATTCCAGACTTGAAGTCCAGTATTCAATCTGATATGACATCATAACAAATAGCCATTGCCCACACAGGTTTACTTATTTACCCACCCATTCGTCCAATGTTTTCAACTGCTAACTTTGATAATACCCTGGGTTAGTTTCTGAAGGACATAGACAAATAAGCCCCATGTCCTACTATCAAGGAGCTTAAATTATAGAGGAGGAGCTAAGATGTATGCATAGCTATATTTAATACAAAACAGGAAAGTTAGGTGTTATGGAATCAGACAAATGATAAAAATTTTCCACAAAAATCAGAGAAAACTTCCTGGAGGAGGTGGCATACAGAAGCAGTCTTAGGTAAACATTAGTCTCTGTTATTATTGTATCAGAAAGATTTTTTACAATTACCTTTAAAAATTTGATGTCTTTTAAAATTTTGAGTTCTAAATTCTTTCTGCCCTGCCCAATAAAAGGCAAGCAATAGAATTTCAATTATACATGTGAAGTCATACAAAATATATTTCCATATTAGTCATGTTGCAAAAAAAAAAAGCAAGAAAAATAAAGTGAAAAAGTTCAATCTGCACTCAGAGTTCATCATTTCCCTCTCTGGAGGTGGAGAACATTTTTCATTGTGAATATTTTGGAATTGTCCGAGACCATCATATTGATTAGTTACTCAGTCTTTCACTATTGACCATCATTTCATATATTGCTGTTACTGTGTACAGTGTTCTCCTGGTTCTGCTCGATTCACTTTGATTCAGTACACATTAATCTCAGATTTTTCTGAACCGATCTTTCTTATGATTTCTTATAGCACAATAGTAATTCTATCACATTCATTGCCCATCATTCCCCAATTGATGCGCATTCCTTCAACTTCTGATTGTTTGCCACCACAAAAAAAAAGAGCTGCTGTAAATATGTTTTATTCATATAGTTATGTTTCTCTTCTTTTTTATCTCTTTGGGATACAGACCTAGTAGTAGCATTTCTGAGTCCAAACAAACAAGCAAACAAATCTGAATAAGTTTTGTAGCTGTTTGGACATAGTTCCAAATTGTTCTCCAGAATGTTTGGACTAGTACACAACTCCTAAAGCTGATTCTCTAGGATTTTCTAAGGCTACTATTTTTTGTTTGTTTGTTTGTTTTTTTGCAGGGCAATTGGAGTTAAGTAACTTGCCCGAGGTTACACGGCTAGGTTTTTGTTTGTATGTATTAAGTGTCTGAGGCTGGATCCGAACTCAGGTCCTTCTGACTCCAGGGCCAGCGCTCTACTCACTGCACCAGCCAGCTGCCCCCCCTGAGGCTACTATTATATCATCTGCAAAGAGTAATAGTTTTGTTTACTCATTTCCTATTCTTATTCCTTCCATTTCTTTTTCTTGTTTTACTGCTTTAGGTAGCATTTCTCATACAACATTAAATAATAGTGGGGTTAATGGACATCCTTGCTTCACCCTTGATCTTACTGGGAAGATCTAGTTTATCCCCATTAAAAATAATACTTGCTCTTGGTTTTAGGTAGATACTACTTATAATTTTAAGAAAGATTCCATTTAATCCTGTGCTTTCAATTATTTTTTTAGTAGGAAGAGTTGTTTCATTCTGCCTTTTTTTTACTTCAACTTAAACAAAACAGATTCTACTTCAGCCCCTTATTTTAACTCCGTGTTTAATTAAAGTGTTTCTTTTAAACAACATATGATTGGATTCCGGTTTCTAATCCATTCTGTTTTCTCCTTCTGTTTTATGGGTGAATTTATCCCATTTACATTCACAGTTAGAATTATTAACTGAATTTCCCTCCTCCCTGGAATCATAGTAGATTTTTATGGTCAGGCTCTTTGTTGTTATTGTTTGCTCTTTTTTTTTCTTGCCAATTTATTCACTTTCAACTTTATGTTAAAATTTGCCTCTGTTCCCAGGGTGAGGAGGGACTTAGGTGGAAACTATCCCAAAGGCTTTTTTAGTACTGCTTTTTTTCAGAACTAGTTCTGGTGGTTTGGCAGTTTTTAACACTTCCAAGGTACTATGATACCTGGAAAGGCATAATTACTGTGCCCCTGGTCTGTACTCTTTTCCTTAACCAGGAAGGGTCCTTCCTCCTCTGTGCCTGGAAAAGATATGGCTCCTCAGGGCCCCTGTTTCCTTTTGTTTAAAAGCAATACTATTCCTCAGGGCCCTTGCTCCCTTGTCACTGTAAGCACTCCTGTCTGCCCTGGAATTGCAAACTAGTTTGTATAGGCCATGGAGTTGCCAAACCCCACTCTGTCCTATAACTAGTGCTAGCCCAGGGGTCTCCTGTAATTTCTTTCTGACCTGTTGCTCATTCCCCTTACTTCCTCTGGATTGAGAGCTCCCAAAGCTGCTGCTACTGCTATCAGAATCTCCAAGTTCCACATGTAGTCTCCGGGCCAGTCCCTGGCCCAGTGTTACAGGCCTTTCCTTTGAGCTTCTTAGGTTGTTTTGAGCTGGAAAAAAGTTTTTTATTGACTTTGCTGTCTAGAATTCAATTTGGGGCGTTGTATTAATTTTTTTTGAAGAGAGTGTTGGGAGAGTCTGGTTGTAGTACTTTCTTTATTCTGTCATCTTGGCTTCCAGAAAGCCTTTTTTTGCCTTTGAGCTTAAATGACTCATTACCCAGTTTTAACAAACTTTAATGAATTAAATAAATGCTAGTTTTTAAACAAGATTTATTGAAATGAACTATAAACCAAAGTATTTTGCTTCTGTCACATCAATAACATTGTAGAATCAATGGGGGAAAAAGTGCAAGGCACACACATTGTGACACTAAACACCAGAAATGGAACTACTTTCCCACTTTTTTTTTTTAACTATTCTCCCTTTGCCCATTTCTAGATACTTCCTTCATTCCTTTCTCTATCCTTTACCCATCCTTGGTTCTATCCCATTTTTCTTCTGTACCTCCTTCCTCAGGGGAAAAAGAAATGACAGGAAGAGAAGGAATGGCTTCCATTACCAATCAAAGGAGATTTGGCTGAGTATTGTAGTAATTATTGATTCTTCTGTTTGATGGACTACTTGAGTGTGGAATCTGGTCTATTTAACACCAATATCAATCAATCAAGAGGCATTTATTAAGTGACTAATATATGTCAAACACTGTGCTAAGTGCTGGGCATAATAGTTCAGGAGTGTGATTATGACCTGTACTCCAGAACCACAGGAAAGAAACACCCTGGGTTTTTATAGACATATGCTTCAAAATTTGTTAATTACTCCCATCAGAGTTGTATCTTTGTTCCAAACAAAAGATAAGCAAGTCTCTCTCTTTTTTTGTAATGGGGTAAGGGGTCCAGTATCAGCAATAGAAAAAAGGGAAAGTTTTGTGACCTTGACCAGAACAGCAATCTTTCACTCACTCAAATCTTTAGCCCTTTGAATGGACATATGATTTAATGATGCTGTAGGAGTTGTGAGTCTAACACACTCCCCAAATGCTTCTAATTTGTTTGGTCACTTTGTGAGGACCAAGTAATAGGCCAGTGTTCCTGCCCTAATGCAGACTCATGACTAACTAGTCAAGGGTGAGATTCTCTCTGCCAGTCTTGCAAAAGTGAATTCAAGCACTGCTGCTGACCAGAAGGTGGCCCACTTAATTCTGAGGATGTCTTAGATCACATATCATCTTTCACTGGCCATGGCAGTCCCTTTGGGAAGCTTTTAATTTAACTCATTTCCAGGGTATTTTCATCAGGGTATTTTTGAGTAGCAAGCAAAATGACTAATATATATATATATATATATATATATATATATATATATATATATATATTTACCATATCACATTCATTACAAATAAAAAGGGAAATAAACTGAACTGGACATTTATAATGTCAATAAAGAAATCCTTATAATATGAGAGGATTCTGAACTATTGTCTTCCTTGTGTGTGGTTCCTCCTTGGTGTCTCACTGCATTTATTGACTTTGTATGTAATTCTTCTAGGCCTGCTCATCTACACAGTTCATTCAGTCTTTCATGACTCCAGCAGAGTTCATCTTAGCACTGGAAGCTTCAGGTCCTGCTATTCCTCACCATCAATACAAGTGTTTGATATCTTCCCCCATTTGACTTTGGTGCACGGAATTTTGAGGAATTTAGTAATTACTACCCTCTAACTAAGGGAGAACATCTTCTTAGAAATTTGCTTAGCTAGTGCCATGGAATTCCTATCAGACAGCTAACCTTTTGAAGGCTAAATGAATATTCTGGATCAATGCAAAATAATATGTTCTACAAATAAGAATTCTTTGGTCTTGAGAAGAGAGAAAAATATGCCAGATCCTACCCATTTCATCCTTACCTTGATGCCACACTGACTGTACAGTATAAGCTAGGCAGGTCATTATCCTCTCCAGGTGAGAAAATTACTCTCTCCATTTTTAACATTATACAGGGCCAGCAATACCCATGTTCTTTTAGTTGAGTAGTATATAAATAGCCACTTGGCACAGAGCAATTAACTTGGGTATAAATTGAGATGGTGATATCAGGAGGTAGCTCTTCACTCCTATTGGGAGAGAGGAGAGTCCAGTGGGGTAGGAACGATGCCTTAGTAACACTGGAAGAGATTATGGAATGGATGAAATACGAGTCCCATGAAAGTAAAGCTGAAGCTCAAGCAACCTAAAACTCTCGTGAAAAACAGAATACTGCACTGAAACACAATGGGAGTACTACCCTACCAAGCTTGTGCCTTAAAACTTTTGGACCTTCTTACCACACTGATTAAGGTGATATGACTCTCAATAATTCCTTCTTCTTACCACCAAATGCTGGGATTTGTTGATGTAATAGGATATGTCATTTTCTCCATCTGAGACCTCAGTCATTGAGGCAGATATAAGAGTAGTTCAGACTGGGAAAAAGAGAAAGGCACTCTAATAACTTTGAAACTTAGCCAGTCACAGTCCTGAAGGCTGTGGAGAATGACTAGATAGATAGATAGATAGATAGATAGATAGATAGATAGATAGAGATAGATAGGTAGATAGATAGATAGATGTAACCTGGATATAGTAGGATTAAGACTATTGCATTTCAAGCAGCATCCCTGAGTGTGGGCAAACCCCAGCCAGAACAAGCTTGACTATGGAATCTGTTTGTGTGAGGGAGCCCTTCAGCTCCAATACATTGCCAGACTCTCAAGCTCTGGTTGCATAGTTCCAGTAAAAAATCCTCTCCTCAGGGTGGGGACAAGATGGCAGAACAGAAGTATAAACTTGGTGTGAGCTCCCACTCTACTCACTTCCAATACATGTAAAAACTTTATTCTAAACAAACTTTAGAGCTACAGAACCCACAAAGTGACAGAGAGAAACAAATTTCCTGCTGAAGGCAGCCTGGCAGACCAACAGGAAAGGTCTATCACACCCAGCTGGGAGCCAAGTGCAGTCCTATGTGAGCTGCTTGGTTCTGGCCCCAGGGTAGCCCTGACCCCAGAGCAGACTTCAAGAGAGTGAATCACCAGCATCTGTGGCAGTTTCCAGACTTTTCAACCTGTAAATGCCAAAGACAAAGTAAAAGGTCAGTGTGGAACTCTGTTGGAACAGGGAGGGACTAAGAACATGGTCTGACCCCTGCCCCTGGAGCAAGAAGCCATAGAGGTGTGATGGCTGTGTAGCAGCTGCCTCATGGCTGCTTCCAGAGCTTCTGGCCTGTAGATTGTAGGGGAACCCAGTGGGCATTCAGAAGTAATTGCTCTTGCTTTGCCCTGCTTGGGTCTAGATTGTGGTCTTGGGTGTGTGGCCAGTGAACCAGAGCTTGTGGGTGCTGCAGAGAATGCGCTCTCCTAATAGCTCTGGCAGTTGCAAAAATCCCAGTGATTTGGGACAAAGCTCTCTCCATTCTGGAAGCAGAGTTCTACCATGGCAAAGAACTTAAAAGTCAAGTAAATGGCTGGCAATATGAGTAAGAAGAGAAAGCACAAACAGACCATATAATCCTTTTGGGGGGACAAAAAGTATCAAGGCATGGAGTGGGAGGAATATAGCAAAGTCAGAGCTCCTGCATGAAAAGACTCCAAGAAAAATATGAATTGGTTACGGACCATGGAAGAGCTCAAGAAAGATTTTGAAACTCAAGTAAGAAAAGGGAAGGAAAAATTGGGAAGAGAAATGAGAATGATGCAAGAAAATCATGAAAAGCGAGTCAACAGCCTACTAAAGGAGATGCAAAAATACACTGAAGAAAATAATACCTTAAAAAATAGACTAACTAAAAAATAAATAAATAAATAAAAATTTAAAAAATAGAATAATTCAAATGGCAAAAGAGGTCCAAGAAGCCTCAGTCAGGAGAAAAATGCTTTAAAAAGCCAAATCTGCGAGATGGGAAAGGACTTTCAAAAACCCACTGAAGAGAATAACACCTTCAAATTTAGATTGGAGCAACTGAAAGCTAATGACTTTATGAGAAATCAAGATACTATAAAACAGATCCAAACAAATGAAAAAATAGAAGGCATTGTGAAATATCTCATTGGAAAAACCACTGACCAGGTAAATAGATCCAGGAAAGATAATCTAAAAATAATTGGACTACCTGAAAGCCATGATAAAAAAAAGAGCCTAGACACTATCTTTCAAGAAAATATCAACAAAATTGCCCTGATATTCTAGGACCAGAGAACAAAATAGAAATTAAAAGAATTCACTGAACTGCCTCTTGAAAAAGATCCTAAAAAGAAAACTCCTAGGAATATTATAGCCAAATTCCAGAGTTCCCAGGTCAAGGAGAAAATATGGCAAGCAGTTAGGAAGAAAAAATTTGAGTATTGTGGAAACGCAATCAGGATAACACAAGACCTAGAACCTTCTACCTTAATGGATCAAAGGGTTTAGAAAGTGATATTCTGGAAATCAAAGGAACTAGGACTAAAACCAAGAATTACCTACCCAGCAAAACTGAGTATAATGCTATAGGGGAAAATATTGTCATTCAATGAAATAGAGGATTTTCAGGCATTCTTGATGAAAAAACCAGAGCTGAACAGAAAATTTGACTTTTCAATAGAAGAAGCATGAGAAGCATGAGAAGGTAAACAGGAAAAAGAAACCATAAGGAACTTATTAAAGTTGAACTATTTATATTCCTACATAAAAAAAAAAACACGATAATTGTAACTCATAAGATTTGTCTCAGTATGAGGATATTGAAGCTAATATATATATATATATGCATATATATATGAGTGTGGGTATATGTATCTTCATGTATACCCAGACAGAGGGCACAGGATGAGTTGAATATGAAGGGATAATATATAAAAAATAAAATTAAGAGGTGAAAGAGGTATTTATTTCGAGAAGGAGAAAGGGAGAGATAGATTAGGGTAAATTATCTCATAAAAATGGGGCAAGAGAAAACTGTTACAATGGAGGGGAAGAGCAGGAAGGTGAAAGGGAATGGGTCAACCTTACTCTCATTGAATTTGGCTTAAGGAGGAAATAACATACAGACTAAATTGGGTATCTTACCCTTCAGCAAAATAGGGGGGGTAGAGGGGGGATGATAGAAGGAAGGGCAGATTGGGGGAGAGGGTAGTTAGAAGCAAACATTTTTAAAAAGGGAAAAGGTTAAAGGAGAAATTAAAATAAGTGGGGGATGGGACAGAATGGAAGGTAATATAGTTAGTCTTTCACAATATAGCTACTATGAAAATGATTTGGGTAACTACCCATGTACAACCTATATTGAACTGCTTATCTTCTCAGTGGGGGCAGGTGAGGAGGGAAGAAGGGAAAAAATCTGGAACTCAAAGTTTTAAAAACAAATATTTAAAAATGTTTTTTATATGCAACTGGGAAATAAGGTATACAAGCACTGGGGCATAGAAATCCATCTTGCCCTGCTAGAAAGTTAGGAGCATAATGGGGGAGGATATAAGAGAGAACAGATTGGGAGAAGGGGTATTCAGTAGGCTTGCTACATTGGGGTGGGTGGTAGGGGAAAGATGGGGAGAAAAAAATTGTAAATAAAATTTTTGTGGAAATGAATGTTGAAAACTAAAAATAAACAAATAAGTAATTAAAAAAAAAAGACTTGCTTTTGAGTAAGTGTCTTCTCATTGGTGAAAAGAATGATTACTCAATATTCCATGTTGTGAGGTAGAGTTGGCATGAAAATTCAAGAACTCTGTGTGTTTGTGTGTGTGGGGGGGTGTGGATGTGTGGGTGTGGGTGTGTATGAGAGAGAGACAGACAGAGAGACAGAGAGAGAAATCCACCTTTCCAAAGGAAGCAAAGGAAGGAAGGAAAGAAGGAAGAAAGGGCAAAAAACATCTGTTAAGCTCTTGCTATTTGCTAGCCACTGTTTGTTAACAAATATGATTTTGTTTGATCCTCATAGTAACACTGGAAAGTAGTTCCCATTTTACAATTGAGGAAACTGAGGCAGATAGTAATTAAGTGATTTGTGTAGGGTCAGAAATCTAGTAAATATATGAGGCTAGATCAGAAATTAGGTCTTATTGACCAGGTCCAATGCTCTATTTACTCTATAATGTAGCTGCCTCACCAAAAGGGAAATTCACTCAAATCATTCAAAACTAGGGAGGCAAGGTAAAAATTATGGATATGTTTTAGGACTGATTTCCCCCTACATTTCTGCTTCTCCAAATCCATTATTTTTCTCTATAGGTCTCTCCCTAAAGAGAGTCTGGAACCATGTATGCCTTTTTTTCCTCTCAAACTCTCATGTCAACTCTACTCTTCCCCAAAATATATGGCATCAAATTCTCTCCACTAATGGAAACTTTTATGCAAATGTACCAGGTTTGAATTCCAAATTTATATAGATGGACAAGGAGACAGACAAACAGACAGACAGATAGATCGATAGATAATTTATAAAACACTATATGTCAGGCACTCTGCTAAATTCTAAAAGCAAGAAAAGCAGTCCCTAATTTCAAAGGGTTTGAATTCCAATAGGGGAAAGTAACACATAATTGGAATCTATAAAGGGAAGGGGATTAGAAACTACCTTTAGTGGGGCAATAGTTGAGGAAGAGGAAGAGGATTTGTAGAGAATTAAACACAGTTGAAATAAAGCATGGCTGGTTTCCTTTCTAAAATGGTAGACCCAGAGAGGGATTCTCTAAAGAGGAGATCATGAATATATTCCTCAACAGCTAGGTAACATATAGGAAAATGCCAGTACCTGGGTAATGAAAGCCTAGAGCAATTGTTGATCTGTCTGTGGTCACTGAGGATTTTGCTATTTTAGTAAAATGAGTTTCACAAATTAGAAGAACTATTTGAATATTTTTTTCTCTCAGTTTACATGAAAATAAGTTTTAGTACCTTAATAAGATAGTATGAATATTTGTCAGCTTAGTATAATTGATTTTGTTTTGTTTTAAACTTCTATTTTGTGACTGGGTTGTTTTTAATAAGTTGTTTTTCAGTAAGAAGATAACCAGTTGTGTGGTATGATATAGTAAACAATATGTGTGTGTTCTTAAACAATTTGCCAGTACATGTGGACCCTTGATAAGGAAGACCATTAATAGAAAAATATTATAAACTACTTTATCTGTAGTTTATATAATAACTACCGATCACATTATGGGGTAAACAGCTTAGCAATACTCATAGCTAGCAATATACAAAACACAGGAGAAGCCCAAACTTTCAGTCTGTTCCTAGGTTGTGACTGAGAGTTCACCCTCCCACACTTAAGAGTTGAAAAGCTTGTATTTGACCTGACATAAAATTGAGCAGAGAGAGAACCTTGAAATGAGTCCAGTATGAAAGAAGTTTACAGTAACCTGTACGATTCATGTGAGGGGTTTATTATTATTATATTGATCGTATGACTTGAATACATTGATCAATAAAGTTTGATTGTATGGATTGAGAAATGTAAGTTTAACTAGTGTTGCTGTCAATTTAGTTGACTTATGAGCCAGTAAGTCAGCTATGTCAGCGCACTGTGTGTCACAGGCAACCTTTCACCTATATGATGGAAATTTCCCTTTATCCTTCTTGGCAAAGATTTAATGGGACCATGGCATTACCTGAAGAATCCATCACTGATTGTTTCATAGGTAATGCACATCCAAGGAAGGCATACTTTACATAAACTAACAGGCCCTCCTCAGTTGGGAACACAGTCAGGGTTTCTAATAGTCTTTAGCTTGAACCTAAAAGTTATTACCTCTAGACTTGCTGTTGGAACTGTCTCCTAAGTTCCTAAAAAAAAGGTGCTTCCTATGGATATGCCAGAAGGAGGGTTGAGTAAATAAACTACTCTGGTTTAAATGTTAAAAATCCCACACAAAGACTAATTCTAAGTATTTAGCTTGTTTAGGAGAAGGTCTGTAGTGAGATATTATACTACTGATCTGGTTTTGAATTAACCAACCCCAACCCCCACCCCCAAGCACGTCCCACCCCCTGGCAAGGAGCTTTAGGCTCCTAAAAAGAGGAATTCTGAAAAATGGATTTGTGACAAGCTACTAAGTACCTTGATCTGAAGGTTGCAGAATTAAAAATCTGGGGGAAAGGTCAGTTACACTCATATTTCTCCTCCTACCCCAGAGCAGGCTCCCCTATTAGCTGATTTTCATACTCTTTTTTATATATATATATATTTGAAACATTTAATCTTAAGACCTCCAATTTCAGATCCATTTCCTTCCTCCCTTGTCACCCATTCCCTCTGGGGAGATAAGTAATTCAGTATATGTTGTACATGTCTAGCTATGCAAAACATTATCATAGTAGATATATTGTACAAGGCTGCTTATAATTCCTTCCCACTCATCCCACCCCCCCACCTGGTCCATTCCCTACATGATCCTGTCCCTCTTCTATAGTGGGTACTTCCAACCTCCCCTCCCCCCAAGGATGCCCGCCCATCAATCATCCCTCCTCTCATCCCCCTTCCCCCTATTCTGCTGCAGGTTGAGATATCCCATTTAGTATGTATGTCATTCTCTCCCTGAACCAAATTCAATGAGAATGTGGATTTGCCTTTTTTTCCCTTCCTATTCTCCCCCTCCCTTGCAACCACTTCCCCTTGCTTCTTCTAGATGAGATAGTTTACCCTACCCTGTCTTTCCCCATCTCCTCTGGCCACTTTCCTCTCTCACCTCATAATTTCATCCCTTGAGTATTCTCCCTTCCCAACAAATTCAACCTATGCCCTCTATCCATATATAACTGTAACCATATACACACACATCCACATATGTATTCATATGACCACACACCCTTCTTCCATTATTTTCATAGTGAGAAAGATATCATCAGTCACAGTTATTGCTTTTCCATATAGGAATGTAAATAGTTCAACTTTGATAAGTTCCTTTTGATTTCTTTTCCCTGATTACCTTCTCAGGCATCTCTTGCTTCTTGTGTCTGGATGTCAAATCTTCTATTCAATTCTGGTTTTTTCCTCAAGAATGCTTGAAAGTCCTCTATTCCACTGAATGACCATATTTTCCCCTGAAACAAAATACTCAGTTTTGCTGGGTAGGTGACCCTTGGGTTCATTCCCAGCTCTTTTGCCCTCTGGAATATCATATTCCATTCCCTTCGATCCCTCAGTGTAGAAGCTGCCAGGTCCTGGGCTATTCTGATTGTGTTTCCACAATATTGAAATTGTTTCTTCTGGCTGCTTGTAGTATTTTCTCCTTGATCTGGGGATTCTGGAACCTGGCTATAATATTCCTGGGAGTTTTCTTTTTGGGATCTTTTTCAAGAGGTGATTGGTGGATTCTTTCAACCTCTATTTTGCCCTCTGGATCTAAAACATCAGGGCAATTTTCTTTGAGAATTTCTTGAAGGGTGATTTCTAGGTTCTTTCCTTGATCATGGCTTTCAGGTAGTCCAATAATTTTTAAATTGTCTCTCCTGGATCTATTTTCCAGGTCAATGGTTTTTCCCATGAGATATTTCACATTGCCTTCTAATCTTTCATTTGTTTGGATCTGCTTAACAGCATCTTGATTTCTTATAAAGTCATTAGCTTCCATTTGCTCCAGTCTAACTCTGAAGGAATGAATTTCCTCAGTGAACTTTTGAGATTCTTTTTCCATCTGGCAAATTCGACTTTTTAAGGCATTCTTCTCCTCATTGCCCTTTTGGGCCTCCTTTGCCATCTGAGTCAGTCTATTTTTTAAGGTGTTGTTTTCCTCAGTCAGGCTGTTGACCCTCATTTCATACTTTCCTGCATCCTTCTCATTTCTCTTTCTAATTTTTCCTCCACTTCTCTTATTTGATTTTTAAAGTCCTTCTTAAGGTCCTCTATGGCCTGCAACCCACTCATGTTTTCCCCTGGGGCTTTTGAAGCAGGACTTCTGACCTCACAGTCCTTTTCCCGCTCTATGCCCCCAAAATGGAGTCTAGGGTTGCATTTTTCTGTTTCCTTTGCCTTGGCATGTTGCCACTTGATTACCTGACTTTTGGGCTTGTTGCCACACTGTGGCTTTAAGGCCAGATAGAGGAATTTTCATCCCGAACGTGTGGGGGGCAACTTCCGTTTCTGGCAAGCTGTAAACCCACCCACGACTTCCACCCTAGATCACAATCCAGATCCAGGGAGGTTAAAGCAAGAGCGGTTACCCCCCAAGACTGATTGCTGGATCTCCCTACAATTAATTGCAGGCCAGGAGCTGGGGCTGCCTGTGAAAACTACAAAATGGCGTGTCTCCTCAGCGGCTTCTAGCCCCCAGGGGAGGGAGCCGACACATTCCCCCAAATACAGGTCCCAAAGTCCATAGGACACTAACCTCTTACTTTGTCCTAGGCATGTCTATGTTGATAATTCTGGAGTCGCCATGGCTGCTGGTGTTCTGGGGTTCCTCCAGCCGGCTACTGGCCCTGCCGCCCTGGGGCTAAAACCTCGGTTCACGGGGACCTGGGCTCCGCTCGGCTCTGCTTTCTGCACTCTGTGCGTTGCGCGCTGCCGGCTCCCAGACTGCTGTGCTGGTCCTTCCTGCAGGGCTGCTGAGCTGTCCTCAGCGGGAGGTTAGCTTCTCTGTGTCGTTCTGTGGGTGCTGGGGCTCCAGAAGTTGTTCAGAGTCCCCTTTTACATAGTTTGGGGGGAATCTGGGGGCAGAGTGGCTTGGATGAGCTGTTTCTACTTCGCCCGATTTTCATACTCTTATACAATTGCCTCTCCCAGCTCTTTTCCAAGTTCCTCTGCCAGGAGAGGAATTATGAGATTGAGGTCAGAGACTGGTTACTATGATTCCTTAGAGAAAGGGTGTGGAATTATATCTATCTGCTCTCCTCCTCCCTAGCCCTAACTCCTGAAAATATTGTTAGTCAAGGGTTAATAATATTTAGATTCAGGGGTGGCTAGGTGGTGCAGTGAATAGAGCACTGGCCCTGGAGTCAGGAGGACCTGATTTCAAATCTGGTCTCAGACACTTAATACTTACTAGCTGTGTGCCTTTGAGCAAGTCAACCCCAATAGCCCTGCCCTCCCCACTCAAAAAAAAAAAAATAGATATATAGATATAGATATTCAAGCTTAGCTCCTGATCACTTCCCATTAACAGGGAAGTTGTTTCCCAGGCTATATATATATCCAAGGTTTGACTCTTCCCACCAAATGCCAGTTCCATAAAGAACACATAGCAAATATCAAATAAATCTATTTATCCATGTTGATAGCAAACATAAATCAGAGAAGGTATACAGATGAGAATATAACAGATAATTCATGGAGTGAATAAGTTCTCCCACTGGGAATGACATAACTCAGCTCAACAAAGAGTATCCCAGATCTCACCCAAGAGTAAATTCCCTGAAATGTCTAGTATAGGAAACTGCGAATACGGTTATAATCAAAGTGCTAGCTCCTCTATTTATCAGCTTCTTCTCAGAGTCTTTTTCTCCCTTCAGGGATAAGAAGAGTTTTTAGAACTCCAGAAGAGCAGAATTTGTCTTCTTCCAAGCCCTTGACAATTCAGCCCCTCACATAGGGGAGGACCATGGAGTAATTGATCTCCACCAGTAAGGAGAGTCTCATGCAAATAGACCTTGATCTGTGGGTTACATTTTGGCCTCTTCACATGTAGATGGTGTTAGGTCATGCATTTGGAATAGCTGACATGGGTTGTGCTAAAGTTTACCAAAGCAAGGAAAGAAAACAAAAGCAAAAAACAAAAGCTTGCTAGATAACTGAAATAACTATGAACACGATATAGGAGTAAATTTTTATGCTTAAGATACTAGAGAAACTAAAAAAAGGCTTTTAAGGACTTTAACTTCAAATCACTATATTTATGAGCAAATGAAGAATTTGAATTACAAATGAGACTTATCTATTCACCAAAGTAGGCCCTAAAGGCTCTCAGTTTGATAATACTTTATTAGCCTTTAGTTACTTTAGTTACCTAAAATTAAGGCACCAGCTTTTTATTTCAAAACAGCTGCTCCTTTAAAAAAATACTCTATGATGCAGAATTTTCCCTAATTCTAATTGCATTTTTTGCCATTCATCTGAATTAGTGTGGCATGACAATGTTTTTTGGAGTTGGTTTATAACATTTTGAGGGTGTGATGAAGAAAATCTATTGAACTGCAAGAACATTTTTTTCAATGGGGCCCTCTGGAAAATCAAATACAATTTTTACTTCAGTCTTCTAGTCTATCCCATGAATATTTTAAAACTTTCCCTCCCACTTCACAAGTATCCATGAGGATACTGTCTCTAGTACCACAGAGCACTGTACAGCTGGGCCCCCTAATTCTGTGAGTCTCTTGTTCATCTTTTTTTCCCATAAATCCTTCATAAATTATCACATTATAGCAGCCAAGCAAATTGAGTTCCAAAACAAACAAAAAGCAAAAATTAAAATCATGATTCCTGGACCCAAAAGAATGAAAAAGGAAAAATGCTACCTTGGCTTTCAACCAGTAGAACAACAATATGCAAATAAACCATAATTGACATAATAACAATAAAACTATTATCTCACTTACAGTTTGAATACATAGGAAACCAAATAAACCAGAACTATTTAACTGGACTCACTCTAACCAGGATAAAGTCAGCTCCAGGCCACATTAATGGAAGCAAACAGAGAATCCAAAATAAGTAAATGAAAGTCTATTTCACTTTGGAATATATTTTAACATTTATTTTCAAGGTTGTTGTGCCTGATGTTCCAGCAGTTTTCCATACTTAAATGATGCCATTTTGTGAAACATTCTATTTCAGTATCTGAACTTAAAAAAAAAAAAAGATTTCAGAAGGAAGCTATGAATTCCAACTTAATTCACAACTGAGTATCCCCTCTCCCTCATTATTGATAAAATGGGCCATCCAGGCTCTGCTTGGAGACCACCAGTGAAGGGGAATATATTGTCTGATAAGATAGCTCATTTCACTTTAAAACAGTTCAAATTGCTGAAAAGTTTTCCTCTATATCAAGCCTAATTCTACCTCTCAAATATCTATGTAATGCTACTAGTTCAGCCTAGTTTGAGCAAAACAAACCTCTGTCAAATTATATTGTCATTGTTTAATTGTTTCAATCACGTTCAACTCTTTGTGACCCTATTTGGAGTTTTCTTAACTGAGATAGTGGAGTGGTTCCCATTTCCTTTTTTGGCTCATTTTACAGATGAGGAAACTGAGGCAAACAGGGTTAAGTGACTTGCCCAGGGTCACAGAGCTAGTAAGTGGCTGAGGCCAGAGTTCAGCTTAGGTCTTCCTGATTCTAGGCCTGACACTCTATCAAATCAATACACTTCCTAGCTACCAAATAATAGTCCTTCAAATATATGAACATTGTGATCATTCCTCCCTCCACAAGTACATTATCCAGGATGCACATTTCTAATTCTGCCTGTCACCAGATGTTTACTTGTTTCTTCCTAAAATGTGGTGCCTAGGACTCAACACTGCACTCTAGATATGGTCTGATTATATCAGAGTATAGTGAAACTTATTAAAATTAATATGTCATTCTAAACTTTCTAGATCCTGACACTGTCCGGTAACCTTTCCTCCTTTCTTCATGTTCTTTGCAGTTTTGAGAAGCATAGCTTCTATAGATTCATCCAAGTCATTATTTAAAATAATGTTTTGAACAGGTCAAGTATGGATCTCAAGGTGATCCCACTAGAGATCTCCTTCCAAGTTGAGCCTAATCTATTAGTGACCACTCCATGAATCTGGTCATTCAATCAGGTTAGAATGTACATCTAGCCCACATCTCTCCATCTTGTCCACAAAGATAATTAATAAAAACTTAGTCATATGCTTTGCTGAAATCTACAGTATTCTCCTTGATTGTCTAATGAAGTCATCATGTCAATGAAGGGAATGAGGTTAGTCTGGCATGATCTGCTCTTGATGAAGTGATAACTGGCTTTTAGTAATTACTATTTCCCTTTACAAATGTTCCCCTTAATAATATATTCTAGAATTTTCCAGAAATAGAAGTCAAGGCCACTACTTTACAGTGTGAAAAGGCTTATAGTCATACTGTAGTAGTTCTAATAATTTGGCCTCAGAGATGAAATAGCATTTTGAGGAATCATATGTTATAATAATGCTAACAGAAATGGAATATGAAATTTTCAGCAGATAAACCAAAAAAGGAAATAATCCATTTATGGATAAAGTTACCTTTATTTTGAATACTTTCTTCCTTTATAAAGATCTTTAACAAAACATTTTTATAATATCCTTTCTTCTTTTATATCCAATCATTTTATAATATATTTGTTTTCAAAATAGTTTAGTGTATCCTTGTGAGGGAGGTGAAGTAGGTAATATTATTAGAAAGAAAGGCTAAGGAACAACATGATTTCCTAACACGTCAAAAGAAACAGAACTGCATATGATTTTCAATAACTGCCTCTTTTTTCCTAATGTTGTTAACTTTTCATTCAAATTCTAAACTTCCCGTTTCCAAGATTAGCCAAGTCAAAAAGTTCTTTAAGCCACCTCCTTTCCTGTGCCCTCTTCACATGTCTTCCCCTTCCGGAATAATGAAATGGACCATTTTCTGCTAATATTCTTTTGGGTTTTTAATACTGACTATCCATAGATGCTTAACACTTTTTCAGACCTGAGCTTTCAAAACTGGTTCAGTCTTTAATAACACCCTTAGTGGAAAGATTTCCAATTTCTGTCTATCCTGGGTCCCTTTATCCTCCTCAATACCTATGCTCTAAGAAAAGTCATCCATTTCTATTTTTTATAGGTGGCCAAATTCTATGTGTCCTTTGGGGCAGTGAAATAGCATTAATTGTATTTTTAGCACCTTTTGATTGTTGGAAATATAATAGCAATGCATATAATAGTGTGTGTATGTGTGTATAATGCATCACACCAGAAGGCTATTTTATATAAGCTCCAGGGATTTGGAAGAATAACCTTTTTCTTCTCCCCTAAATTTACCTCTCCTCTCAGGTTCCCTTTTTTCAGTGATGATCTTAGCATTCTCCTAGGAAACTGAATTCAGAAACTTGTCAGAATCACCTTTGATTCTTTTTCTAACTCTGTTCCTCTCCCACCTTGTATACTATCTGTTAAGTTGCCTTGACCTGACAATTCTATCCCTCCAACATCTATTGCATCTGTCACCTTCTCTCTACACACACTCTAACCACTCTATGAGAACCCAGCCCTCCTGAGACAATCCATTCCACTTTTGCCTAGAGTGCTAGACCTAGAGTCAGGAAGAATCAATTTCCTCAGTCTAAATCTTCACTTACCAACTGTGTAACCCTGAGCAAGTCATTTAACATTATTTGCATCTGTTTCCTCATCTGTAAAAGGAGTTGAAAAAGGAAATGGCAAATGATTGCAGTATTTTTCCCAAAAAACTCCAAGTGGAGTGACAGTTGGTAACAACTGAAATGAATGATCAGTAAAAATTCTTAGAATTGTTCTTCTAATATTAAGCCTAAATTTGCCTCTTTTCAATTTTACCCATTTCTCCTGTGTCAACTGCTGGAGTCAAATAGAACAACTTTAACCTATTCTTCACATGATAGCCTGTCAAATACTTGAGGATATCTAACATCCTTCTTTCCCTTTCCCCCTCTATCACGTTTTCTCATTTCCAGGTTAAATACCCCCAGTTCTCATTAAGGTAGCGTCATATGACCTGGAATTCACCATCATGGTTATCATTCTTTGGAACATCTCTAGTTTATCAATATCATTCTTAAACTGTCACATCCTGAATTAATCAAAATGTTCTAAGATATTTTATGATTAAAGAACACCTTATTACTTCATCATTCCTAATATAGCCCAGGATTTCATTAACTTTTTTTTGTCTGCTACAGTTTATACTTCCCTAACTCCTGGCCCCAGACCTTATTTAGATAAACTGTTAACTATCCTTCCTCCATTCTATTTTTATGAAGTTGGTTTTTTGAATCCAAATGTAAGACTTTACATTCATTGCTACAGAATCTTTTTTTGTTTTTGTTTTTGTTTTTTGGAGGACAATTGGGATTAAGAAACTTGCCCAAGGTCACATGTCTAATAAGTGTTAAGTGTCTGAAGCCGGATTTGAACTCAGGTCCTCCTGACTCCAGGGCGCTATTCACTCTGTCACCTAGCCACCCAATTGCTACGGAATCTTACCTTCTTTGATTCAGTTTGGGGCTGTAGCCCCTCAAGGTCCTTTGACTATTTGGCTATAGTCTGGTATGTTAACAATCCCTTCCAATTTTGGTTCTTCATCAGCCTCTCTGTGAAGTCTATCATAACTCTACTTTAAGTCATTGTCCCAAATTTAAATCTCATTTTCAGCCTTTCCCATCCTCCTGACTCCTGCCAGATCACTTCTTTCTCCTCCTCATCCCCTTCTACGAGCAATAGTGAGGAGGATGCAACCTATGCCCCTATGTTTTTCAGCTTCTTCCCTAAGACTTTGTCATCACTGGCAACACAATCTAGGTTTCTTCAGGCAGTAGTGTTTGTGTTCATGTGAATCTTCAGACATGGGAAGCAGTCATTCATTTTCATCAACCTCCTGAGCTTTTCTGTTATATCTTAGCTACGTGTCCTAAGAAGACAACAGACTCTTCAGTGGTTGTTGTTAGGTCAACATGGAACTGCCTGAGTTACCCTGGTCAGGTAATCACCAACCACCTCAACTTTCTTCTTTTTTCTTTATCCCTTAATGGATCATCTCTCACCTGATTGTTTCTGTAGCTCTAAGATACTGTTTCTTAAATTGAATTTCCCTGCCTCCACTCTCTCCCATGTCCTATGTATCTTTCACAAAGCTGCCAGAATAATATTTCTAAAGTATCAGTATCAACACACCACTCCCTCACCCACATTTCTTCAGTGGGCTGTCATCTCTAAAGTATAACACTAACCTGCCACTTAAGGGCCTCCCATAATGTCTGCAGCACAGCTTCTCAGGCTTATTTCACACTAATCCTTTATCACACTCTACATTCTAGTCAAACAATATGACTGGTCCTTCTGTGAACTCCAGATGATAACTCTTGCCTCTTGGTCTTTGTGTGGATTATGTACCCTCCCCTCAATGTTTGGAACATTCTCTCTCTCTCTCTCTGTCTCTGTCTCTCTCTCTCTCTGTCTCTCTCTTTTACTCACTCACTCCCTGTATGTAAGTGTGTGTATATATATATATATATATATATATATATATATGTATGCATAGAGATATTGATACATATATAGATATAGATACATATATATGCATTATAGATAGATATAGATACAGATAGAGATAGAGATACATGTTGATAGATATAGATACAGATTCAGATATAGATATAGATGGATAGATAGATAGATAGAGATATATTTCATAAAACTTTTCTTTAAGATTCACCTCTTCCATGAAGAATTCCCTAACTTTTTCAGATAAATGTCTTCAAATATTCCTAGAGCACTCTATCAGAATCTTTTCTTTGTCTCTATTATTTTCTATTTTTTAATCATACTTAACTTGTGTATAGGATGAACTTGCTCACAGTTTCTTTGAAGAGGTGCTATTTTATTACCATGCAGTCCCATACAATTAGCACAGTGGTTCAATATATTTTTGTTCAGTTGTTCAGTCATTTCTGATCCTCATGACCCCGTGGACTGTACATTCCATGGCATTTTCTTGGCAAAAATATTGGTGTGGTTGGCCATTTAATTCTCCAGGATTAAGGCAAATAAAGATTAAGTGACTTGCCCAGGACTACATAGCTAGTAAGTGTCTGAGACTGATTTTGCCAGGTCTTCCTGCTTTGTATATAGAAGGAGCTCAAATCTTTTTTTTCAGGTAATATAAGTGAATAAAAAGAATGAATTCTTTTTATTCACTTATTCTTTTATTCAGTTATATCACACACACACACACACACACACACACACACACACATATATATATATATGTAATATCCCATGAAAACTGTTATTCTTGGTAACTTGGCAACTTTTCAGGACAGCCGAATAATTCCTAGGCAACCAAGAACTCAATTTAATTCAATACACATCTGTTGAGCACCCTGTGTACTATGCTAGATATTAAAATAATGTACTTGAAGTGATTTCCTAAACATACTAATTCAACTATAATTATTTACCATTTTAAGAATGAGAAATTAAATGAGGAAAATTAATTAGGAAATTAAATTCCAAAATAAAACTCTAGATCAAGGGTTTAAGACCTTTTTCTTTTTTTTTTTCCTGTCATAGACCCCTTTAGCAGTGAATGTGAAACCTTTGGTCTTCACAGATAATATTTTTAAATTTTTAAATAATTGATGAAAATGCTAATTTTAAGTTAGAAGTTAGTGAATATATACATACATACACACACACACACACACACACACACACACACACACACACACACACATATATATATATATATGTGTGTGTATTTTTTTTCCTATTCAAGTTCCTGGACCCCAAGGTAAGAACTCCTATTCTGGAAACTCATCTTTCCCTCTTTTTAAAAGGGAGGTAGCAGCAGAGAAGACCCTAGAGTTGCAAGAGCTATAGGTTAGGGATGAAAGAGTTAATGACCCTAATCACCAGGTTTGTTGTGCTCTCTGTGCCTTGACATTTTTGAGAGAGAAGGCACTTCTCCATCTATATGTCTATGTATGCTTATAAAGCCATTTGCTTCCATCCTGGCCTATCATTCTCCAGGTCTCCCGAATGGGGGAACAAAAGGAGGTTGAGGAAAGGACATATGAGGCTTCTCTCTGAACCCCTCCTAATATGTCATTTGTAAGATATCTGTTTGTAAGTTAGGGACAGAACAGTTTTATATTAGCTTCAATAAGGGACCATACTTCCATCCTATTCTGAGGCCTTACCATGGCATTGTGGTGACTTTGGATTCTCAAAGGCAGAGCCAGCAGAGAGTAAGCTCTCACATGTCTTTTCAAATGGGAAAGTTAGAGATTGAGATCAGGGCATACATAAGGATAGAATTTGAACCTGGGTCCCTTGAGCCTAGAGCCAATGCTCTTGTCACTACACTACACTCTGATAAGTACAAACTTCAAATAGTCTGTGTCTGGTAAATGAGACCCAGCCTTGCTAAATTCAGAAGGTGGCTCATTGCTTGATAATTGTTTTTTTTCCAGATATTGATGAAGATTTTCTTCTAAAGTATGGAGAGATTATGATATAGATCAATGGACATAGTACCCACACCAGTGGACTCACCTATATTTTGAGTAGGAAGAACAGAGAAGGCAATGGATAAGTGGAGATGATGGAGATATCCTAAGTCCCTCTGTGACTTGTGTTCAATATGGCTTTGGAACTAACAATGAATAAATTATGATCTTTATATGTACCAGAAAATTGTATTGAGAAAAACTTATTCTCTTGATAATATGGATTGTTGATTACTATGGACACCATAAGGGCAGTGGGTGGCTGTGTGGAAATTCATCACCCTTAGATATTGACAGTAATAACTTGTATTTAAATTGTGTTTTAGCCTTCATAAAAATCAGGTGCATAGCTGTCACTTTATTAAGTCCTTATAAGCCTATAGGGTAAGTAGGACAGGCATTTTTATCTCCATTTTTGAAGATAAGCAAATTGAGGCATAAATAAATGATTTGCTGAAGAAAACATAGGGAGTTAGGAACAGAAACAGGAGAACATTACTGATCTCCTACAACTTGATCTTAAATCACAATATAATACTTCTCTGAACTCAAAACATATATCTGGTCTCTGATGGGTCAGTAACTTCATAAATGCAAAAGAGCAAATTTTGCATTCCCATTTTAATGGCATTAATTAGGAAAAAACAATGATAGAGAATCCTTAACATTTTGGAGATAAATACTTCACAATTAATAATTATCATTCTGTCCTGTTAGTCCACTTGAAATTCTTCTTTATAGAACTATATTATGACTCTGATCACCTTTAATGCAACTTCAAAATCATGTTGGAACTAATTAAGTTATTGAATAGGCATCTGAGAAAGAAGCATTCATTTGGATTCCAGGGGCTTTTAAAATATGATTGCTTTTGATAACACTTTGTGTTCATATAGATAATTCTATTCCAGGATTATTAAATTTTTTGTATGCCTCAGATCATGAATACCCACCACCCCTCTATAAAGCAGGAAGTTGACTGATCTCTTCCTCTCCATTGCGTATGGAGAAGCCTAAGGTTTGATGCTAAGACTGAATGTTATACAAGTTAGGGAAAGAGACAAGAAAACAGTCACAGCTGTGTATAACACACATAAGCAGGCTAAAAACTATGGGAACCTGCTTATTTACTACTTCCCTGATTCTTCACTTCCATAATCACCTCCTTGTTCTCTGCCCTAGAAACTTTGTATTCTCAAAGTTCTCAGTTTGTTGTTAACAACAGAGAGGCAGAATGGACAGAGAGGCATGGGAAGATCCTGGTTCAAGTTTTACTTCTTCTCCATATTGGCTATGGAACACTGGACAAGTTACAGCAGCTCTTTGTGTTCTAGGTAATTCTTTGAGGTTTTAAATGGCAGAGAATGGGAGAATCTGCATTGGGAGAAGGAATTTCCTTACTGATGAGCAGACTATACCAGTGATAACACAGATCCAACTCTTATTTCTGCTACTTTTAATAGCTATTGGCATTTTCTTAGTGTTTTAAGAATATTATCATATTTTAGACTCACCACCCTGTGAGGTAGGTAATACAAATATTATTTGTCATTTTATAAATGAAGAGCCTGACCCCAAAAAGGGACTTGAAGTGGACAGAACACAGGACATGAAATTAGGAAGATTAGAGTTTTAATCCTGACTCAGATACTCCCTAGTTTTTACTTTGATCTTGGCAAGTCATTTAACTTCTCTGGGCCCAGTCTCCTTATCTGTAAAACAGGGTTAGGGGAGTCAAGATGTTGGAGTAGAAACAGCACTTCCTCAGAGCTCCAGCCCACACCATTTCAAAGTCATGTAAAAGGGGGACTATGAATGACCTCTGGAGCTCCAGAACCCACAAAATGAAACAGAGAAGATAGCCTCCCATTGAGGAAAGTCCAGCAGCATGGCAGGGAGTGGCCAGCGCAGTGCTCTGGGAGCTGAGCCCAGGCCGCAATAATCGTGGTTTTAGCCTAAGGGCAGCCAGACCAGCAGCTGACTGGAGGGACCCCAGAACACCAGCAGCTGTGGTTTTCCAATGCCTGGGACCAAGTGAGAGGTCAGTGTCCTATGGACTTTGGGACTAGTTGGGAGAATGTGTCAGCTTCTTCCCCTAGGGCTGAGAAGCTGCTGGGGAACGGGCACAGCTTGCACCACTTTACTGCATTGTGGCTTCAACTCCTGGCCTGCAAACTGTAGGTGGATATGGTGATCAGTTTGGGGGATAAGTGCTCTTGCTTTACCCTTATTGGATCAGGATTACAGTCTGGGGTGGAGGTTTGGGGTGTGTGACCAGCTTGCCAGAGAGTGTGGAGGCTTCATGGAGGCCACCCAAATAATAACTTCGGAAGTTGAGAAAACCGCAACATTTGGGACAGAAGTTCCCCTGGCTGGTGGCAAAGTCCTACTGTGGCAACAAGCCCAAAAGTCAAGTAATTGAGTGGCAACATGCCTAGGCAAAGGAAACAAAATAAACAGAAAAATGCAACATTAGACTCCTATTTGGGGGGCAAAGAGGATCAAAGCATGGAACAGGAGGAGGGCTGTGAGGTCAGAACTCCTTCACCAAAAGCCCCAAATTAAAATACGAGCTGGCTACAGGCCATAGAGGACCTTAAGATGCAGATAAGAGAAGTGGAGGAAAAATTGGGAAGAGAAATGAGAAATATGCAAGAAAAGTATGAAATGAGAGTCAACAGCCTGACTGAGGAAAATAACACCTTAAAAATAGACTAACTCAAATGGCAAAAGAGGCTCAGAAAGGAAACGAGGAGAAGAATGACTTAAAAAGCCAAATTTGCCAGATGGAAAAAGAATCTCAAAAGCTCGCTGAGGAGAATCATTCCTTCAGAATTAGACTGGAGCAAATGGAAGCTAGTGACTTTAGAAGAAATCAAAATGCTATTAAGCAGATCCAAAAAAATGAAAGAAGAGAAGGCAATGTGAAATATCTCATGGGAAAAACCACTGACCTGGAAAATAGATCCAGGAGAGACAATTTAAAATTATTGGACTACCTGAAAGCCATGATCAAAGAAAGAACCTAGAAATCACCCTTCAAGAAGTTCTCAAGGAAAATTGCCCTGATATTTTAGATCCAGAGGGCAAAATAGAGGGTGGAAGAATCCACAGATCACCTCCTGAAAAAGATACCAAAAAGAAAACTCCTAGGAATATTGCAGCCAGGTTCCAGAATTCCCAGATTAAGGAGAGAATATTACAAGCAGCCAGGAAGAAACAATTTCAATATTGTGGAAACACAATCAGGATAGCACAGGATCTGGCAGCTTCTACACTGAGGGACTGAAGGGCATGGAATATGATATTCCAGGAGGGCAAAGGACCTGGGATTAAAACCAAGAATCACCTACCCAGCAAAACTATCATGTTTCAGGGGAAAATTTGGTCATTCGGTGGAATAGAAGACTTTTAAGCATTCTTTTTTTTTTTTTTTTAGATTTAATGTTAAGACCTCGACTTTCATATCCATTTCCTTCCTCCCTTGTCACCGATTCCCTCTGGGGAGATAAGTAATTCAGTATGTGTTGTACATGTCTAGCTATGCAAAACATTATCATAGTAGATATATTGTACAAGGCTGCTTACAATTCCCTCCCACTCATCCCACCCCCCACCTAGTCCATTCCCTACATGATCCTGTCCATCTTCTATAGTGGGTACTTCCAACCACCCCTCCACCCAAGGATGCCCTCCCATCCATCATCCCTCCTCTCATCCCCCTACCCCCTATTCTGCTGCAGGTTGAGATATCCCATTTACTATGTATGTCATTCTCTCCCTGAAGCAAATTCAATGAGAATGTGGTTTTGCCTTTTTTGCCTTCCTATTTTCCCCCTCCTTTGCAACCACTTCCCCTTGCTTCTTCTACATAAGATAGTTTACCCTACCCTGTCTCTCCCCATCTCCTTTTGCCACTTTCCTCTCTCACCTCATAATTTCATCCCTTGAGTATTCTCCCTTCCCAACAAATTCAACTATGCCCTCTATCCATATATAACTGTAACCATCTACACACACATTCACATATGTATTCATATGACCACACACCTTCTTCCATTATTTTCATAGTGAGAAAGATATCATCAGTCACAGTTATTGTTTTTCCATATAGGAATGTAAATAGTTCAGCTCTGATAAGTTCCTTTTGATTTCTTTTCCCTGATTACTTTCTCAGGCATCTCTTGCTTCTTGTGTCTGGATGTCAAATTTTCTATTCAATTCTGGTTTTTTCCTGAAGAATGCTTGAAAGTCCTCTATTCCACTGAATGACCATATTTTCCCCTGAAACAAAATACTCTGTTTTGCTGGGTAGGTGACCCTTGGGTTCATTCCCAGTTCTTTTGCCCTCTGGAATATCATATTCCATGCCCTTCGATCCCTCAGTGTAGAAGCTGCCAGGTCCTGGGCTATTCTGATTGTGTTTCCACAATATTGAAATTGTTTCTGCCTGGCTGCTTGTAGTATTTTCTCCTTGATTTGGGGATTCTGGAACCTGGCTATAATATTCCTGGGAGTTTCCTTTTTGGGATCTTTTTCAGGAGGTGATCTGTGGATTCTTTCAACCTCTATTTTGCCCTCTGGATCTAAAACATCAGGGCAGTTTTCCTTGAGAATTTCTTGAAGGGTGATTTCTAGGTTCTTTCCTTGATCATGGCTTTCAGGTAGTCCAATAATTTTTAAATTGTCTCTCCTGGATCTATTTTCCATGTCAGTGGTTTTTCCCATGAGATATTTCACATTGCCTTCTAATCTTTCGTTTGTTTGTATCTGCTTAACAGCATCTTGATTTCTCATAAAGTCATTAGCTTCCATTTGCTCCAGTCTAACTCTGAAGGAATGAATCTCCTCAGTGAACTTTTGAGATTCTTTTTCCATCTGGCAAATTCGACTTTTTAGGCATTCTTCTCCTCATTGCCCTTTTGGGCCTCCTTTGCCATTTGAGCTAGTCTATTTTTTAAGGTGTTGTTTTCCTCAGTCAGGCTGTTGACCCTCATTTCATACTTTTCCTGCATCCTTCTCATTTCTCTTTCCAATTTTTCCTCCACTTCTCTTATTTGATTTTTAAAGTCCTTCTTAAGGTCCTCTATGGCCTGCAACCCGCTCATGTTTCCCCTGGGGCTTTTGGAGCAGGACTTCTGACCTCACAGTCCTTTTCCCGCTCTATGCCCCCAAAATAGGAGTCTAGGGTTGCATTTTTCTGTTTCCTTTGCCTTGGCATGTTGCCACTTAATTACTTGACTTTTGGGCTTGTTGCCACACTATGGCTCTGCTGCCAGATAGGCGAACTTTCGTCCCGAAAGTGTGGGGGGCAACTTCCATTTCTGGCAAGCTGTAAACCCACCCACGACTTCCACCCAGATCCAGGGAGGTTAAAGGAAGAGCGATTACCTCCCAAGACTGATCACTGGATCTCCCTACAATTTGCAGGCCAGGAGCTGGAGCTGCCTCTGAAAACTACAAAATGGCATGTCTCCTCAGCGGCTTCTAGCCCCCAGGGGAGGGAGCCGACACATTCCCCAAATACAGGTCCCAAAGTCCATAGGACACTAACCTCTTACTTTGTTCTAGGCATGTCTATGTTGATAATTCTGGAGTTGCCATAGCTGCTGGTGTTCTGGGGTTCCTCCAGCCAGCTGCTGGCCCTGCCACCCTTGGGCTAAAACTCCGGCTCACGCGGACCTGGGCTCAGCTCGGCTTGGCTCGGCTCGCCACGCTCTGCGCTCTGCACACTGCTGGCTCCCAGACTGCTGTGCTGGTCCTTCCTGCAGGGCTGCTGGGCTGTCCTCAGCGGGAGGTTAGCTTCTCTGTGTTGTTCTGTGGGTGCTGGGGCTCTAGAAGTTGTTCAGAGTCTCCTTTTACATAGTTTGGGGGGAATCTGGGGGCAGAGTGGCTTGGATGAGCTGTTTCTACTCTGCCATCTTGGCTCCTCCCCCCTTTTAAGCATTCTTGAGGAAAAAACCAGAGTTGAATAGAAAATTTGACATTCAGATACAAGAAGCAAGAGATGCTTGAGAAGGTAAATAGGGAAAAGAAATCACTATGAACTTATCAAAGTTGAACTATTTACATTCCTACAGGGAAAAACAATAACTATAACTGATGAAACTTATCTCAGTATGAAAATAGTTGAAGAAGGGTATATGCGCATATGAATACATATGTGAATGTGTGTATATATTTTCAGGTATACATAGATAGAGGGCACAGGTCGAATTTAATAGGAAGGGATGATACTTAAAAGGTGAGGTTAAGAGGTGAGAGAGTAATGTGATGAGGGGGAATGGGGAGAGACAATGAAGTGAACTGTCTCATGTAGAGGAGGCAGGGAAGGTGGTTGCAGGGGAGGGGAGGAACAGTAAGACAAAAAGGCAAAACCTTATTCTCATTGAATTTAGACCAGGGAGAGAATGTCATGCATACTAAATAGGGTGTCCCACCCTACAGGAGGGGGAAGGGGAAGGGGATTGAGGAAGGTGGTGGAGGAAAGGGCGGGCTGGGGTGGGGCGAGGGATGTTGGAAGCACCCAGTTTTGAAAAGGGACAGGATCAAGGTGGGGAGTGGACCAGGTGGAAGGTGGGATGGGAGGGAGGGAAATATAGTCAGTCTTTTACAATATATCTACTATGGTAATGTTTTGCATAGCTATACATGTACAGCATATACTGAGTTGCTTATCTTCCTTTTAAAATCAAATTAAAAAAAATATAAATACTATGATTAGTACTATTTTGCATATAATTGGGAGATAAGATGTGCAGGCAATGGGGTGTGGGGATTCACCTCGCCCTAATGGAAAAATCGAAGGGGGTATGGGAGAAGAGATGGGAGAGAGCAGATTGGTTGAGGGGATATCCTATATGACTGTTATTCTGCTATTCTGGGGTGGTGGGTAGGGGAAAAATGGGGAAAAATTGTAACTCAGAATCTGCCAGAAATGAATGATTTAAACCAGAAGTTAATAAAGCATTTGGGAAAAAAAAAAGAATGATTGAGTTAAAGACTCACTGAATGATTTTTTTTTGTTTAAAACTATATGGCCATTTCAGTGATAAATTGTTATGCTATATCATTGTGAATGCTATATTTTGGTTTCTGTGAATGTTTTGCTTTAGTTTGTTGCTGAATAAACAGAGAGTTTACTGTACTATGTGATCAGAACCTGAGAGCTATTCACAGCAGCAGTACTCTGGAGAGTGGCTCATGCTTGGCTTTACATGGGGTCACAAAGAATTGGACATAACTGAAAAATAAATGAATAAATTTTATTTTGTACATTGGTTCCAAGAGGTCTATAGACTTCACAAGTTTTGTCAAATGTGTTCATCACACACACACACACACACACACACACACACACACACAATTAAGGACCCTTGGAAAAGGGGTTGTATGTTGCCTTTGTTCTCTTGTCTGTCAGACTGGCCTTTCCTGTCTTGTTATATCATAAAGGGCTGTCAGAGCAATAAGGCTAAGCCCTTGAGATAGAGGCTATCTTGTTTCCTTTGATGCTGAGAATGGGGGAGATCTATCATGATTGGACTGAGGCTTTCTGCTTATCATGCCAGTTAGCAACAGAAACCTTTGGATTGGTTGTGATTGGGAGAAGAGGAAGAAGAGCTAAGATAATTGTATTGCAGAGACCTAGAACCCAGAACCTAGAGCACAGGTGGGGACCAACACATAAAGAAAAGAAGTCTTCAGCATTTGAGACCATTTGAGACCATGAATCCTGGTGGATTGGCAATTCAGAGATAAGAGTCTTCCTTCTCCCCTGCATTATTTTGTTTATATTCTGGTCAGGAGTCAGAGTCTTAAACCTACAATCCTTGCTTTTACTCCTATCCCATGATCTATGGGTGTGTTCAGTTGAGTAATTCACTGGCCACACATAAAGAAATTGGAGTAAAAATGAGGATTTGAGGTAAATGGTTGAAGGTGGAAGACTTCATGTGATCATTTTTTCCTGTTATTTTTCTTTCTATGCTTGATAATTTATACAGCCTCAGTATTTTCATTGTCTTTGTTATGTGAATGCTTGTGGAAATTATTGTTGTTGTTCATTCTCAAAGAAAACCAGTGATGTCACAATGGTGATCCCTCCACTTTAGAGCAAATTGAATTAAAGTGAGGCAGAGCAGGGCAAAGTCTTGAGCCTCACTATCTCCTCCAGTCATCAAAGTCCATTCCCAATATAAAAGTCAAAACAACTGGTGATGGCCCTGGGTGCAGTGGAAGACCTTGGCCTTTCTATATTAAGGTCTTTCTCAGGCTTCAGTTTGTCTGAAGCAATGTCTCTCAATGACTAGGGGCTATGTAAACTGAGACAGAGATGACCTAATTTACCATCATAAAAATATCAGTCTGGGAGGGGAAAATCCTCAAAGTTTCTGGCCAAAACAAACAAAAAAATGCTATGAATTAAAGAGGAAATTTCACATATCTAAGAGTTCTGGAATCAGAGTTTCCTATTTTCAATATTTTTGAGCATTATCCCACATTAACTCTGAGGTAAATTCTATATCTGGCCAGCAGGGGTTTAATCAGCTTCATACTGTTCGTATGATCAGGGCATAGCATTTGGTTGCTGGACACCTTCTGGAGACCTGAGGTAACAATGCAGCCTTTTGCTGGCTATACAAAGAGAAACTCTGATGGAGCCACTTGGTTGGTTACTTAGGTTTAGCACTACCTGGTGGGCATATTGGTTAGTGCATTCCTTCGCTATAGAATCTATATGGTTTCATACCATTCTTCAGGATAAATAAATTACTACATAATCTGATTTTAACTATTTACATTAGTTCAATGCTTTAGCTATCACATGGTATGCAAGTATCGAATGATGATGTCCTGGCATCTTAATTTGCTCTCTGAGTTTCTATATAGTACCCATTGAGCAATATACTTTGCCAGCTTACATGGTCTTAATAACTAGGCAACTGGAGATTTTGGACTGTCATTTTACAGCCTACAACCTATCTTTTTATTTTTTTGGCCTTTCTTCTGTCTTTCTCCCCCCCACCCCCCACCCCGCACTTCTCTCTTTCTATCTGGCCAACTCTGTCTCTGTCTTTATGTCTGACTCTGTGTCTCTGTCTGTCTGTCTCCTTCCTGTTGTTTACCATTTAAAAGAATTTTCATTTCCAGAGTCATTGGATCTAGTTAAAATGGAATATTTGACCTACATTAGGAATGACTTGCATAAGTACAGAAGAGAAACACCTTAGAAATATTGATACATTTCCACTGAAATTCCATTTAGAACCTTCTCCAGTAATTTACTTCCTTCTTGTCAGTCCTTCACTCCAGCAGCTGTGCTTTTTAATAGTTTTGAATCCAAGCTGCAGGTATATAAACATTTCCAAATATGAGCCAATATCTAAGCAAAAGCTAAATAAACCGTGCAGGAACCAGAGAGTCATTTTCTATCTGCGTTTTAGGGGCCACTCTTGCCTTGTGAAAGGGAATGAGCAGCATTCTAATAGGCTGCCTGGGCTGAGCAGCCTGGAAGTCTTCAGTGAAAACGGGCATCTTGTTAAATCTTGTATGATCCATCAAACTTACAAAATACACCAGAGGAAAAGCTGAATAAGGCTCAGATCACAAACAATTCCAGTTTTGCTATCATGGATACCCTGAATATGATCAGATAACTCCTTGGTGCTCTGAGTGTTTATAGATTTCTAGTTCACTGTCCCTACTCATTCTATCTTCTTTCTGTCTCTCTGTACATATTATAAAATTAAGCATGTAGCATCTGCTAAATGGTGTGTGCCTTATGTAGCAGCTGCCTTGGAGAAGAAACTGAGGATTACATTCATTAGTTACTGTTTATGATGTAGAAAGCCTGATTTCTTCACATGGCAACAATGATTCAGGAGAAACTCATACATTTACCCTGCACATATTCTTTGAATCACCAGAGGCTTCAAGCTATGAGGAAAGTACCCACGGGGGTTACTAAGTAGTGATTCAGTCTTTGAAAAAGAAAGAAAGCTAGCTTTATGGAGGCGTGATGTCCTCATCTTGGTAGATGGACCCAGAGCAGCTAAAATGGGCATTTTTTCCCTACTCATCTCTTTAGCTTAGGAGGAATTACATGAGAAATGAAAAAGGAAAGAAAAAAAGAATACATAAAACTAAACAACTAACATCTAGGGCAAGGAATCCTGGCTTGACTTGTTTTCAGCCTGGAATAGAGTCAGACATTTTGTTCCAACAGTCTGGATAGCTCAGAGAACTGACAAATAGGACATGGAGGGTTTCATGAGTATGAGACCAATTCAAAACAGACTGATTTGCAGAGACTAAAGGTTATTATCATTTGAGATTCATTAATCTGTGTGAAATAAGAGGATGGTTTCTGTCAGTTTTCAATCATATCACTTCTACATAGGCTCAGAGCATCTTAGTGGTTAACTGGTTATACTTAGTTTCCTAGGATAAAGAGCTAGAAGCAAATTTGAGATAAACTAAATCCAATCCTTTCAATTTATAATTGAAGAAATAGCTGCAGAGAGGGAGAGTGATTGTCAAGGTCACACAACTAAGTAATTAGATTAGATTTTGAAATAGATTTCCTATTGCTAGTATTCAAAATCCAGTAAATATGCTAGTATAATTCATAGGAAAATTTGAAGGTATCAAATAACCTTCATGGCAAGAATGAATGGCTCAAGGATTTGAAAGGAAACATGTTTCTTGGGTGAAATGGGAAGGAAAGTTATGCTGAAGCAGAGTTGTATCTAAGGTGAGGAAACAGTGACTTTGTCTTAGGGTACAAAATTTGTAAAGCATCAACAATACCTGAAATTCTTCAGCAATATAGAAACAATGGAATTTAGTACCAGATGGCAGATGTGTTGAGCTCCCTGCTGCTTCTCCTCTATGTACTACTAAAAGTGGGCTTTCTGCTTCAGTTCATAGGCTAGTTGCCACTTAAACAAATGTGAATTTTATGCTGCTTTCCCAGGGCACCAGTTGTTGTACTTGTTCTGGATGCAAAAATGTCACTGACTGAGAGTGGGGAAACATGAAGTTTAGATCTGTCAGAAGCATTGATGCATTATTTCCTCACCTTTAGGCAAGACAAGAACCAATTTTCTTGGATGTATTAAAACTATATCCTGCTATTAATATTTATTTTTTGTAGATCTTTACATAGAACATGCCCCCAAAAGGCCAACTTTTATTAGAAGGATCGTTTGCATTATCATCTTTTAACCCCTTTAGCCCTTAGTTTCTTTAACAGGGAAATGAAGGGATATGATGTCTTCCATCTCTGCCAATCTATGAATTCTTAGTAGACCTATGTAGCATTAAGGAAGTCCCTTGGACCTTACATTGACCCTTTTCCATTTCAATACAATAAGCATTGTGAATGAAACAGCATATTGCATTTCTCATTATTGCTATGCATCGTTTTCAAGGCTGAATGTGAATGTCCTGAATTGGCTTTACTTTTGCATTCAACTTAATTATAAAATAGGATAACTGAGCTTTTTAAATCTCAGCACAGAATACTAATCCAATTCTCTAAATCTGAAATGAAAAGGGTTTTTGGCAATAGAATTTGCACAATACCCATCAGAATACACAACACACACACACACAATTCCAATATCAACAAATAGAAAGTAATTTTTCAGAAGTAAGTATTTTTCTAGCAAAGGAAATACTTTTAAGCTTGTTGCAAAAATAAATTTATTTCATAGCAAAAAAAATTCAAAAATCATCCTTAGGTGCTCCCATTGGATTATGGATATTGTGGCTAAAAAGAAAAATTATTCATATGCAAGGATGTGCTAGTAAATCTTTAACAACTGAATATTCAGGGAGAAAATGTACATATGGAACACATTTAAGTTTAATCTTCATTATTAACATTTTTCATCACAAGTTTAGATAATGAACAAAACAATAACCTAAACTCTGATTTGAAGATTTGCTGATTTTTGACCTGTAAATGCTTAAACTCAAAATTTCACAGACTCTCTAGTTCAAGATGCCTACAACCCACCTCTGTAAGTCACACCACAGCAAGGAAAAACAAAATAAAAGATTAATCCTCAGTCAGGATTGATTTGAATAAAGGTCTTCTTGACTTAAGCACAATATTCTATCATGACCCAGATGTTCTAATCTCTCTGCATCTCATTTCTACACATGTAATATGAAGGAATTAAATTAGTTGGTCTTTTAAAGTGCCTTCTAGCTCTGTCCATGGGTATATTATTTTGGGTATATTATTAATGAACATTATTTTAATGTAAACTCACTTAGAGTAAGCTCTATTTGAATGTAAGCTCATTCTTCATACTTGTATCTCTAGTGGTTATCAGTGTCTAGTGCCTAATGGTTAATATATAATTGTCATAATGAATAAATAGTCAAAAAAGTAAATAATCAAGTATATACTTAAGTGCTTAATAAATACTTGTCAGTTGATTGTTGATTGAGTCAAATTTAAATATTGTTCAGCTGTATTTATATTTGATTATATCTAGAATGAACCTAATATAAAATATTCCACCAGCCATGCCATTTAGAAAACTGTATTTGAATGAAGTGAAATCAATTCAAGTACACAAGTATTTATCAAACACCTACTATCTATATAGTGTAAACACACAAGTTGATTATACATCTTAGTGTTATAAAGGATGTTTAGCACATAGTTTTTGAGTAATGAAATATATAATACCCTATTATAAATTCCTTGTAGTCAATTGATTCTCACCAAATTCATTCATATACTATTGAAAAACTCTTATGCCAGTAACCAACCTCTATGACTGCAGTTCAACCATGATTTAACAAATATAACTTCTTAATCTGATAACATTTTCTTCAATATATTTATTGTCATTGAGTTTACTATGTGATCTAATATTTAACTCTTTCTCATTTTCATGCAAATTATATTCATTAAACTGAAATATTCTTTTGGCTATAGCCCTACTGATTCCAATAGTTTGAGTCTACACTAATTATGAAATCCCCCAAATCATTTAAATCAATTTCATGTTTTATAATTTCACTAAAATGATCATCTTTCCACCAGCTACATAGTGAACTAAGTTTTAATAAGGTCATGTAGAGCTTGAATAGATGGATCCAAGTTAATGTGCTAAATTACATTTTCCAGTAACATATTCCTAGTAAGACTATTAAATTTATTTATTTTTATTAAGTGTAATATCTTTAAATTTATGTGACTTAACCAAATCTTCAACTTGAGATTCATATTTTCCAGTACCAATTTTTAAATTTTCCAAAACTTTTATGGTGCACTTGATTATTTTTTGCTCTTTCTGAATGTTAGTTGATCTTGACTGCAATGCAGTTGAAAGCAATGAAAAAAATTTCAAGAATGTCAATCATTAAAGCAAGGTCTTGTAAGAAACTAATGCTAGCTGATCTCTGCCAAAGCAGAATAAGATAAATGAGAAAAACAATATGTAAGACCTGCACAACATACAGCACTAGCAGTTCAATAGTATCTTTAACAGTGAAGGGAAAGTTGGAAAGGGGAGGACTTGGAAGGATGATGAGTTCAGTTTTACATGTATTCTATTTTATGATGTCTATGGGCAATTCATTTTGAGATGCCCAATAGGAATGTTGAGATATGAATCCGGCCAGTGGTCAACTTGTACAGGTGGACTTTTTTTTAGGTGGACTTTTCTGGATTCACATAGTAGACAGCAGAATCAGAATTCTAGTCTAAGTTATTTGACTCCAAGTCCAATATTCTTTCTATTGTTTTACTTTATATAGACAATGTGATATTCCAGGTTACATTCTATTCTTTCCATTTTATCATATTGCTTCACCCACATCATTTTGCATGATCCTTGACTATAGAATGCACAATCAGGTTCTATATTATGCATGCCTATAGATTTAGATAGTGCAACAGGTATCATAGAATTCCTCTCTATATCCCATTTGTTTATATTTCAATCTTTGGAATTACAGCCAAATGATTTGGATGAATCCAGTATTGATAGGAAGAGGGGAGACATTGCTTACACATATGTAAGGGGACTCATTGAACTATTAGTACTTATATAGGTTGTAGTCGTGGTTATGGACCTTACATAGCGGGGTTCAAGAACTTGTTTGTCATACTGTGCCCCAGAAATTCTGAGTTCCAAGATCCCTTGGTGGCTGTGGAGGCTAGTGACATTTTTAAATCTCTCTGACAGTTCACAAGTGAGTTTGATTACGCTCCCTACTGCCTTATGCCTGTGAATATTTCTCCTCCTACGGGAGACCTATGAGTAGTCTTTCCATTAGGGCCTAAATGATCCAGTGAAGTGAAGGAGGTAGAAAAAAGATTGTCCTAAGACTGGGAACCATAGTCTATAGATGGCAGAGTTAAACTGATTTTCTTAGCCTTCTTTTCTCCCATTGGGGATTGCAGTGGTATGCCTGGCTATAACCCTGAGAGGCATAAAGGAGGAGAGTCAAGTAGAGGAGAAAGCTGAATAGAGAGGGAATAGGACCTACCTATGATGCATCAAAGCAATTAGGATGAATAAAAAAGTGGATTAGAAGAGTAGAGTCAGAAAACTGGCCTTCCTGTCCAGGTATAGCCTGTACTAGATGATCTATGACATTTCTTTCATATATGAGATTCTGCAGTTCTATGACATACTCAAACAGAGATGATAATCAGATTTCACAATTATAAAACTCCTGAACCAGTAGCTGAATGATCATAGAAATCATAGATCCAGAGCTAGAGTGGGACTCAGAAGCTATCAAGGAGGTTCTACAGATGAAGAAACTGAGCCCCAAAGTCACATAGATAGTAGTCAGCAGAGACAGGCTATATAACAAAGTCCTCTGACTCCAGTGTTCTTTCCAGTGTACCACACACTTAGGGGAAAGAGCTTATCCTACAGTTATCTATCAGTTGATGATACTTCTCTACACAAGCAGAAGCCACCAAGCTCCTGTGACAAGTGGTAACACTCATTAACCTCAGGCTACTTCTCAAGTGGGGAAGTGAGGAGTTTCTGTTTGAGCCAGAAAGGAGACATTGATTCCTTTCTATTTGTATTCCAATGACTCCTAGATGACCTGGAAAGACAACAAAGCCATGTAAGTGATATTCACATTTCTTAATTGTTTCCATTACTGATGCCTTTGTTAGCTCTTCAGGTTAAGTTTGGGCTCCAGCTTTAGTGGTGACTGGTGGGGGGGAAGGGAGGAAAGAAAAACAAAAAAGCAACTATAATGCACAGTAGTTGAGTTGTGGTATGGGGAGAAAGCTGTTCTTCTGGAGAATAGAACTCTCTTAAGTTTGTCTGGGACCCACCAGACCTACAGCCAAGCACTAAATCAAGTGACTCAGAAAGAATTTCTGAACTGTCCGTTTTGGGGAGTGCCAGTGACTGCATTCCCTGTGAGAGAACTAGGCCTGCTACTGAGAAAAGTCTTCTTTCTGGAAGCATATTTCTTTAAAGGCTGGAAGAGAAAACCAGATAAAACCAGGAGGCAGATGAGTGTGGACAGAACCTATTTGATGAGCTCCCTCTACTTGGAATTTAAAAATACAAAAGAGAATTCACAGGAGAGAGCTCAGGGAGACATAAGGCAGAGTTGACTTACACAGTCTTATGTTTATTTCACCAATAAAATATACCCTGTTCTCATTCAACACCTGTTCCCATCTTACTGATATCACTTTTCCCCTTCTAAATTATGCAGTGGATGGGTTTTTATTATCCTCATATATCAAAAAGGAAATCTATGGAAGAGAAATAAGTGACCAGGGATGGGATAGATGAAGCATTTGAATGTTGAGGTTTCTATCCTAAAAGAATGCTAATGCTGAGATTTTGTGAATTTCAAAGTTATATCACATAAATGGAATAGCTAAATTTTAAATAGTTAGACTTTGGACCAAGGCATTTATCTTACAGTAAACTTTGGAAAATCCTAGATAGTCAAAGTAACCTACAGATAAGAATAGGGATGTAATAAAATATAGAAATATTAAAACAAACTTAAAAAGTAGGAGGGGAAAATACTAGAAGCATATGGTTTAAGAAAAATAATAATAGAGCATGAGGGCGAAGAAGACTCAATGGATTGGAAAGGGTATTATGGACTTTTAGAGAAGTTCATAAAACTGACATGAGTTCAGGTTTATGTATGTGGCATTTGAGATGCTACAGGGTCACACAACTGATATACAGATATCGAATCAAATGAAGCTGTTATGTCATGAGTTTGGTTGTTTCCCAGATCACCCAGATTCTAAGTCATTCATGTTTTTCCATGAGTTCACGCAAAGTTCTAGGTTTCTTTTTTGTTTTCTCCTGACATTATAAGAAAGCCAATGGTTCCCTTGGATTTTCCAGCTGTTCTTCCTTTGGTCTATCCCTATCCCATCACTTTTGGTCATGTAAATTATCTTTGATATCCTTTACTTGCATGTTACATCTACAATAGGCCACTCCACTGCCCTCTGCATAATACTCACATTTACTTCTTAGGAGATGACTGTATTTTACGTTTCATGGCCATATAATGAAATTACATGAACCTTTGCTTTGCAGAAAAGTTTGGGCTCATTAAAAACTTCGAAATTTCCTGAAGAGAATCCAGCCCATTTTCTTCTTCCTATTTTATTCTGGGCCAAATTCGTTGTTCATTTCTATTGTTTGTCCCAGGTGCACATGTGTGGCATGCAAGTGCACATGCACCCACATGCGCACGCGCACGCACACACACACACACACACAGGAACAAGGTCTATAAAGTGTCCATCTAATTGTATGTCATAATCTGGGCAGTAGATATTTTATCTACTTTTTTGTGTGGATGTCTAGACCAAACTCCTGGATGTCTTGCAAGGGGTTTTGCATTGTTCTGTGGCTTGATGGAGCCACAGTGAAGTTATCCACAATCAGGAACATTTGGATAATCTTACCTGCCATAGGGGAATCTTTCTTTAGCTTGGACTCTGCACTGGATTTTCTCCATCGCAGTAGGGAATGCTTTTGACATGCATCTATCTCCCCTCTGTATTTTATTATTTGCTATCACTAAGAAATGGAACTGGAATTTTAATTTCTTTAACAATGATTTTCAGTGTGAACTGGATCATTAAATTCCAGAGCAACTTTAAAGTCTCCTCTACCATTCATCACATTAAAAACATTTTATTTAGACATATCAATCTGATTACTCCCCTTCTCCACAATTTCTACATTGTATCTTCCCATTAGAAAACAATAACAAAAACAACAGTTAAGAATAATTGTCTAACATAGTGAGGAAAACAGGATAAGTAGCTTTTGTTTTTTTTTGTTTTATGAATTAGTAATTCACAACAATGTTATATTTGACCTGATTTTGTTGATTGGACTTCTCCAATAACTTGCTGGAGGATCTGCCAGCCTCAAATCTCTCCCAACTCAATTCTGTTCTCCATTCAGTCAATGAAATGATTTTGCTAGAGCAGAGGTCTTAACCATATCACCCCCATACTTGATAAACTTTATTTCTTGGTTCCAGGCATTTTCTCTAGCAGTCCCCCATACCTGGAATGCTCTTCCTACTTAACTCTGTCTATTGACTTCTCTGGCTTTTAAAGGAAGCCTTTCCCAACCCCTCTTAATTCTAATACCGTTTCTTAGTTAATTATTTCCCATTTGTATTGTATGTAGTGTCCCATGTATATATATATGTTTGTATATTTTTGCCCCATTCGATTGTAAACTCTTTGAGGGTGAGGATTGTCTTTGACCTCCTAGTCCTTAGCAGAGTGCCTGGTTTACAAGGCACATAGTAGTAGCTGCTTATTAAGTGTTTACTGATTGATTCATTGATCCTTAACTCTTTTATACCACTCTATTTGGCTATGAATACCTTATTTGTCTCAAAAAAGGAGTTTTGGTAGAGTGCCTTCTCTGTTTAAGATCAATTTTGTTTAGGTGGTATTTTTTCTTTTTCTTTTTAGTTTTGGAGTTTATATGTGATTAGGTGAATTTTTCTTTCTGAGATTGAGTTTTTTTATTTAATTAATTTAAGTGTTTTATATTTTGTGTTGGTAGCCAATCCATTTTTTTTAGCTTCTCCATTTTGCTGTCACTTGTCAGCAAAAAATGAACTAATGATAAAATGAGCCCTCCACACAAGAAACATAATAAAACAATTTGTTACACTTATTTCAACCTAGAATCTCTTGCCTCCTGAAATACTTTATCATGCCATTGCCCTGCCTTATCTTTACTCACTTTTTAATCTTGCTCAATTTAATTGCATATGACCTATCCATATCCTTCCTTCTGTCTTCAAACATGTACAAGTCCCCTCCTCTTTTCTGAAAAAAGAAAAGAAAAACTTCAGCAGAGCAAACCATAACTTCAAGTGATCATCCTGCATCTCTTCTCCCTTTCTCAGCTAGAATCCTGGGGCAGGTGGTGGGGAACCTATTTACACATGTTTCCCCACTTCCTCTTCTCTCACACTTTTCAATTGCAATTTAATTTCTGATCTCATCATTGTTAACAAGAGTCTCCTCCTATTTTCATAGTTTCTACTACCCAACCAAAGCCTAGATTCCTTGATTTTGCTTTTATTGCTATTCTGTATTTTTTTTTAACATTTTCTTTACCCAGTCTGGGTAAAAGTATGGCTTAGTATCTCCATTCTCTCTGCTTCCTTCTCCTCAGTCTTTCTTCATTCTACCTCATTCTCTGAATAAACTTCATTTTTGATACAATGGTCCAAGAAATGTCAAACTAGTCCTTCTCTTAAATGAAGTCTTCCCTCCTTTAGGATGACCTGGATTCTGGTCCTCTTTCTTTGACTATGATCATGTATTTTCTACCTTTGTAGAATAAAAAATAAAATATAATATTAAATTTATTTTTTAAATAACCTTTTATTTTTGCTTTCCCATTCCAGACATGATATGGTTCTGAATCACCTGTATTCATTTTTTCACTCCTCCACTCTTTTTGTTTGAAAATCTTTTATCTATTGCACCCCTTTCTAGAAAATATGAATTTGAGTAATCCTCTTCCTCCCTCTTTTTCTTCATTAGTACATCATAATGCTGTGGAGAGTGAGCTAGATTTGGAATAAGTGCAGTCAAATGACCTACATTTGAATTTTGACTGTTACTGTATTACTTTGAATAAATCACTTAATGTCTCTGGGGTCTCAGTTCCTTATAGGTGAGGTGAGGGGGCTGGACTAAACCTCTGAGGTACATTATTTTAATACTTCCTCATAGTTTTAGTCATTAATATTCCTTATCAGATGAAGCAAAACTTCTAAAAGACATTTGACTCTTCTCCTTACATAATATAAACATTGATTCATCTGTTTTTATTATTAGCTATGAATTTGTTTACCTATCGTAAGGTTTTTTTTTGTTTGATGAATTCGCACACCAAATGACTTGCTCATCTCTCTTTTCTTTGGCTGGAATGACTTAAAAATTATTCAGAAAAATCCACCTTTTCTTTTTTCATTGATGGTAGTGGTGGGCTTTAACCAGCCCTTGCTACAACATCCACTGAGATATATTCTCAAGGGCAGTGGGCATGGTAAGAACTAATTAAATGGTAGCAGCTAAACCAGATTGTAAAACAGAAGTAGGTGGTAGGAGGGAATATGAAGAGCAAGGTTATAAAAATTAAATAGATATGCTTCAAGTAGATTGTATTCACTCTTATCCAAACAATCCCCAAGTTCATAGCAACCAGAATTTGAGGTGGGGGTGATGGGGTCCTTGTGATGTATATATGTTTGTAGTATCAATCTGTAACATCAGTTTGTAAGTGGGGTGCTTTGGGATCTATGTCTGTAAAATCAATTTGTAAAAGCAGTCTGTAAGATCACATTTCCACCCCCCAGCCTCAGAGCATTGACTCTGCCCCTTCCCCCTTCCCACACTCTGCCCAGCAACAACTCATGACCTGTTTATCTCTGCTTGAAACAATAAGTTATGTAAATGTTATGTCCCTTAGTTAGAGTGGCCAGCCCCACCATAAATTCTTCAATACCTTATCTACAGGGTAACTCCTTAGTCAATTATATACCCACACTGTCTCTGATGACCTTGGTGGGAGGCAGACTGGGCACTCTTTAGTGAAGTGTCAGGCCTAAAACCACACCTCCAGTTAGCCCCCTTGAGCTATTTCCCAGTGAATCATGGGCAATACACCTGCGCAGTTGATATTAAAAGTGTATGGTCCTTTGAGCACTGACCACTCCTTAACTCCTCCCTGATCCCACCCTTACTCACCTAGTTAGCATAATTGACACCTTAAAACTATGCCTGCAGCCTCTGCAATTTTGCAGGTTCCATAAGAATCTAGCCCACTGTTCTCTACAGCATAATAAACTTTACAATTTCGGCTTCAAAGTCTGCTTGAGCCTGGTGAATTCCTTCCAGACTGGATGCCAGGAGAGGTATCCCTGGCAGAAACACTTACCCTCCCCCCCTCCTTATCACCCTTCCCTCTTCAGGGGGAGCAATTACAGAGAAAAGAGTCAGTGCCCCTCTGAGTAGATGAAAGGGAAGAAGTTACAGAAACATAGGTTTTTGACCCAGTATGATGAAAAACTTCCTAATAATTGGGTCTTCCCAAAACTGAAATAGACTGGCTTAGTAGGTAATGGGTTCTTTTTAAATGGAGACCTTCAAGTATGGAAAAATACATATTGGGGCTGTTGTAGAAGGGGATCTTGTGTTATCCTCCAAGTCATTCATATTTGTAAGCACAGTATCATGTCTGACTCTTTCCTTTCCCTCGTTCAACTCAAATTCAACTAGATACCAAGTCCTATTGATTCTATCTCTACTGTCTTCTCCTTTCTACTCATATGTTTACTAACATAGTCAAATCCTTATCACTTCTCACTTGGAATATTGAAGTAGCTTCCTAATAGGCATCCGAGCTTCTAATTTCCTGTAAATCCTTTACCCATTTGCCAAAAATAATCTTCCTCAAGGAGTCAAATATACCATTTCATTCCCCTACTCAAAACCTTTCCACGCTTTCTCATTCCTTATAGGATAAAATAACTTCTCACCTTGGATCTTAAAACTCTAAAATCAATTCCTTCCTACCTTCCCAGTCTTATTTCATATAACTCCCCTTCAAGGACTCTGTGGACTAAACCTAACGGACACCAGCTATCCAATAAACTTGTCACTCAATGGAGAGTGATACTCAGTGCTTCTTAGGGAGCAGGCCTGGTGGGATACCTATGATGAAATAACTGGAAGAATCAGTCTTTGTGTTGTCTGCATTTTCCCACATGACTATCTTTTCTACGCGTGTTTCTTAAATAAGTACTTCTGTCTACACAATGCCCCCTGTCTGCATGTTTGTTTTATATGTGCCGTGTTCTCATGTGTAATTTTTCGTATGTGTCTGAATATTCTTCCCAGTGATGGTTTATGTATTTGTGGGAGAGTATGTCACATATTTATTGGAAACACATTTTACTGTTATACTTCTTACTATTTTATCTCATTCATTTCCCTTCATTTAAGACATTTGTGTCGTCTGACTGACTAGAAAATATTAAGCCTTTGGACTTTGTGAGATATGGTTTTGGTGGATGCCATCCTGCAGAGTATTTTGAACCTGGGGTATCCTTCTTTGACAGAACCTCCATGGGAGTTTGGGAACATGTCCCTAGGTCCCATACCACAATGCATTCTAAAGATCTGAGGTGAAAGCCAACAATTTAGTAATAATTGCCTTGCCAATTGTAAGGATGCCTGTTACACTGGGGCTGCTAGGTGGCACAGTGGATAGACCACCAGCCCTGGAATCAGGAGGACCAGAGTTCAAATCCGGCCTCAGACACTTAACACTTACTAGCTGTGTGACCTTGGGCAAGTCATTTAAAACTCATTTAACCACAATTGCCCTGCCTTCCCCTCTCCAAAAAAAAAAAAAAAAGCCGAAAAAAACCCAAACAAACCCCGATGCTTGTAACAGTAAAAAAAAAAATGTACTCACACAAACATTTAAAGCCTTTTTTTGTTTATAGAGGCATCCCTTCTAGAATATACATTCCTCTAGGTCAGGAATTGTTTTGTTTTTACCTTTGTATTCTCAGGACTTCACACTACCAAGTGCCTTGCACATGGTAGACACTTGATAAATATTTGTTAAATTTAACTGAATTGAAAAGAAATAAAATGGGGGGAGGTGGAGCCAAGATGGTGGCATAGAAGCAGGAAAACTCTGAGAACCCCCCCCCCCATAACCACCTCAAATGCCTATAAAATGTGATTCTAAACAAACTTTAGAGCTACAGAACCCACAAAGTGACAGACAGGCCTACAGGACAGATCCATCACAACACACTGGGAGCCCAGCCTAGCCCCAAGTGAGCCTATGGTTTTAGCCTCAGGGTGGCCCCGATCAGCAGCAGCTGGAGGAGAGGCTGGAGCAGACTTCAGGAGAGTGGATCACCAGCAGCTGCAGTGGTTTCCAGAATTAGAGGTGGCAGAGGCATGGTGGCCCTGCAGCCACCACCATGTGGCTGCTTTGGAGCTCCTGGCCTGCAGATCTTAGGGTGACCAAGCTGCTCTTGCTTTAACCTTCTTGGATCTGAATCATTGTCTTGGGTGGAAGCCCTCAGCTGTGTGACCAGTGAGTCAGTCTTCAGAGGGGGTGTAATGGAAATGCAGATTTAAAGATCTTCCCTGCCCCTAGCTTAAGTGCACCTGGAGCCTGTGGTGGGAGGCTTGTTTTTCAGGAAAGCCCACACCTTGATACTTTGTGATTGGGCAGTGGGTCAAGGAGGTTGTTACATTCTCTGAGCCAAGAGAAGGCTATATAAGCCCTGAGGAGAGGCTTTGCTTTGGGGCTCACTTTGAGAAGTGTTGTGTGATTTGACCAGATGAGACTCTGGGAAGCCGTTGTTGAGAGCCCCCCGGCTTTGAAAACCCAGATGTTGATGCTTCCCTCTCTGGTAACTGTGATTTGGTATTGATATAATGGTTGGACAGTTTGGAAGCCTGTCTGTTTGATCTGTAAGTTCTGTAACTCTGAAGTTCGGGTGCTGACCTTTTCCCCCTGAACTAGGTAATGTATGTTTGTTTGATTAAAGTAAGCTTGTTAACCCATTTTGAGTTGCTTTCCTTTTGAAAAGCAGATCTAAGAACCTGTGTTGGCAGTCACCCTGGGGATGTTGGGGTGCTTGCTGCTACAGGGGGCACCCAACTAATAGCTCTGGTAGCTGCGAAAACCCCAGTGATTTGGGACAAAGCTCTCCTCTCTGGAAGCAGAGTTCTACTGTGGCAAAAAAGCTCAAAACTCAATTAATTGAGTGGCAATATGAACAAGCAAAGGAAGCAAAGAATGGCAATCAAAATTGTCCTGGTATTTTAGAACCGGAGGGCAAAATAGAGGTTGAAAGAATCCACCAATAACCTCTTGAAAAAGATCCCCAAAAGAAAACTCCTAGGAATATTATAGCCAAATTCCAGAGTTCCCAAGTCAAGGAGAAAATATTACAAGCACTCAGGAAGAAACAATTTGAGTATTGAAATACAAGCAGGATAATACAAGATCTAGTAGTTTCTACATTAAGGCATTGAAGGGCTTGGAATATGATATTCTGGAGGTCAAAGGAGCTGGGATTAAAACCAAGAATCACCTACCCAGTAAAACTGAGTATCATGTTTCAGGGGAAAATATGGTCATTCAATGAAATAGAGGACTTTCAAGCATTTTTGATGAAAAAACCAGAGTTGAATAGAAAATTTGACATTCAAATTCAAGTAGCAAGAGGAGCATGGGAAGGTAAACAGGGGAAAGAAATCCTAAGGAACTTATCAAAGTTGAACTATTTATATTCCCACATGGAAAAACGATAATTGTAACTTTTCTCATATGAAATAGTTGAAGGAGTGTGTGTGTGTGTGAGTGTGTGTGTGTGTGTGTATACATACATACATATGGCTATATAGGAGAGTATATGTACTTATGAATACATATATGAGTGTGTGTACATATGTGTAGGGGTATACATAGACAGAGGGCACAGGATCAATCGAATAGGAAGGGATGATATTTTAAAAATATAATTAAGAGTTGAGAGAGGAATATAATGAGAAATGAGAAGAGATAGGGAGAGATAAAATAGGGTAAATTATCTCATATTAAAGAGGTAAGGGAAAACTGTTACAATGGAGGGGAAGGACAGGAAGGCAAAAGGGAATGGGTCAACCTTACTCTCATTAAATTTGGCTTAAGGAAGGCATAACATGCACACTCAATTGGGTATCTTACCCTACAGGAAGGTAGGGGGGAAGGGGATAAGAGGGGGTAATAGTAAGGAAGGAAGTTTAGGGGGAGGGTAGTTAAAAGCACACATTTTTGAAAAGGGACAGGGTCAAAGTAGAAAATAGAACAAGTGTGGGGTGGGATAGGATGGAATCAAAAATAGTCAGTGTTTCACAATATATCCACTATGGAAATGTTTTGCGTAACTATGCATGTATAACCTATATTGAATTGCTTTTCTTCCCAGTAAGGGTGGGTGATGAAGGAAGAAGGGGAAGAATCTGGAATTCATAATTTTAAAATCAAATGTTTAAAAAATTATTATTATTTTTATTTATTTTTTACATGTACTGGGAAATAAGATTTACAGCCACTGGGGTATGGAGATCCATCTTGCCCTACTGGAAAGTTGGAAGGGGAATGGGGGAGTATATAGGAGAGAGCAGATTGGGGGAGGGAGTATTCAGTGGGATTAGTGTTTTGGGATGTGGGGTAGGGGAAAGATGGGGAGAAAATTTGCAACTCAAAATCTTGTGGAAATGAATATTGTAAACTAAAAATAAATACAAAATAAAAAAAAGAAATGAAATTCTTGCCTCAAGTGGGGACTAGACTAATTGACTTTTCACATCTCTTGCAATTGAGAAATTTTAATGATTCTAATATTTTGCCCCTTTCCCCAGCAAGTGGTTATTATTATTTTATTATCTTAAAGTTCCCTTTGGTTTGATCGTGCCTTGGCATGGGAGAATTGGAAGGGAAACCAGCCATTTGGAGCTAAAAATATTTCAAAGTGGTAGGAAAAAGTTGGAGGATCAGAGTATGTGCCAGTATTTATTTCAGCCAATATTTTTTATATGTAGATATTTTGGAAAGAAAATCAGTGTCCAGGCCTGCCCTTTCCCTCAGTTAGGTTTCCTTTTTTCCCCTCCAGCTGGAACTATCAGAACTTTCTCTTCTCAGTCAGAGAACATTTTAATGACTCTGCTGGGACTCAATCCCAGGTCATGTCACTTCCAGTCCAGTTCACATCTCTGTGTTAACATGGTGATATAACAAACTAGGTATAGGCAGAGCTGAAATATTCAGCTGGTCCAAACCCTCATTTTATAGATAAGTGATGCCCAGAGAAGTCAGACACCTGGTAAGCTAGTAAGTAGCACAGCCTGGATGTGAACCCAGCTTATCTGGCTCTAAGTCCTGTGCTCTTTCTACCACACTATATTGCTTAGCAGAGAAGATGCCCAATTCCATTTGAACTCTCTTGACCAGGACTGAAACAATCAGGTTTGAAATCAAAACAACCACCTAATTTTCAGTTGAGATGTTAAAAATTCAGTTAGTCACCTGGTTGTCTTTCTAATCTTGTGATGAACAGATAGGTTGGCTGATTTCTGTCCCCCTATTTGCCTTCTTTCTTCCCCCTCTCCCCCACTCCCTGTGCCACTGAACTGACTGAACTGAGAATGTACATCAGTGTCATGCAGTGTTGTTCTATGTAACTGCAGAAAGGAGATTTGGTCCTCTTCATACTATGACTGAATGAGTAACATTAACTGGGGCTAGAGGCAGTGGTTTTTAAGAAGCATTTTTTGCATGGTGGCAGGCATCCTTAGAACTAACAAAGCCTAATGTGGTTACTAAATAACTAAATTCTGTTGCAGAGACTTAAAATGTGCTTTATTCCTGCAAAATGTCTGTACTAATTAATTGCACTGTCCCTGTCTGTGCATGGATCTGTGGTCTGTCTGCAAAGAAAAAAGTGTTCTCAAGGCTCTTCCTTCCTTAGGAATACTATCTGCCCCCCGCCCCCGGCCCCCATCCTCCCTTCCCCACACCTCCCAATGCTTTCAGTCTAAAGACATGTTTTTTTTGGCCCCATATAAGGAAAACAATAACCAGTGTCTATTTCTCCAAAAGGATTCATATGACTTTTATCATGTGAATCAGAAGCAGCATGAGAGATAACCATAGCTGTATTTTATTTAGCCCTATACTTAATGACCTGTTCCCCCCCTGAACAAAAGTACTCTGCTTTTCTCTAAAGAAAGGCTCTGGGCTCCCACTACCTCCCACATGGATAAGTGTCTCAATACAAATGATGTGCGTCAATCACATCTTGTCTTGTGGCTACTCCTGTTGTGACATGGGACTATGATTCAACCAAGGGAACAGGGGCAACCAGTTAGCAAAGAGACTTCTACTTACTTTTTTATCCTTAATTTAGAATATGAGACACAATTATAGAGGGATAGCTCTTTATAAAATTATTTTGTTTGTATTCAAAACATGTTAATATATCTGTTTTTATTGTTATTATTTTAGCCAACTTAGGTGTTAGGACCTATTAACCAGCACAAATGGTTTCCATAGTAATGTCCAAGTGGAAAATATTGGTAAAGTCTTAATTTACAGTATCCTTTACTTTTCGAAACTTGCCTATAAACAATCATTAAGGACTAGGGTCATTAAACACACACACACACACACACACACACACACACACACACACATCCAAGACTTCTTATTTCTAAAAACTAAGAAGTTATTAAACTGAATCCATTCATTTCATGCCTTCCTTAGCAAGATTTTCTTCTGAGAAACATTTTTATATTAGATATTTATATTTTAATCTCTGAAAGCTATTATCACAGAATAAGCCTAGGTTTTAATGGCCTTATGCCACCTTCATTTCTATAAAAGAAAAGAACAAATATCAGGTACAAGGGCATATGGATTCTCTAGGACAGTGGTCTCCAAACTTTTTGATCGTGCACCTTAAAGATTTTGTTCTCATAGGTATTCACATGTCTCTTGAGGATAAGCCCTGGCTCCCTTGAAGTTATACAACAGACGGCTGGCATATAGAGGAAACATTCCCTACTTTGGAAACTGCATCACTAATGGATGGAAAGATGTGTGAATGCATGCACATCTACTCTGCATGAATGTCTGTGTGTGATAATAATAGCTGTGATTTATGAAAGTGCTTCAAAGTTTTCAAGGCATTTTTATACATTACCTCATTTCATCCTACTCTTTACAAAATACCATCACTAAGTTTATAAAACCAGTTGTGGTCACATAAAATATAAACCTTGGTTAAGAATTCTTACTGGGATATATAGTATATGCATACCTTTGCTATCTGGAGAATATGAGCTTCAATTCACTTTAATAAATATTTACTAAGTCCTCAGTCTGTGCCAAAAACCATGCCAGGTTCTGGGGATAGAAAGAAAAATCAAATAGACCCTGCCCTCAAGAAACTTACATTCTACTAAGCTTAATTGCATCTCTTCATATTAGAGGCAAATATGCCTGCAGAGTTACAGGTCACAAAAAATAGGTTGTGCATAAACTACAGGGGGACAGCTAGGTGGTGCACTGGACAGAGAGCACTGAGGCTAGTGTTAGGAAGATCTGAGTTTAAATCCAGCCTTAGATACTTATTGGCTACATAACCCAGTACAAGTCATTTAACCCTATTTACTTCAGTTTCCTCATCTGAAAATGAGCTGGAGAAGGAAATAGAAAAACATTTCAATATCTTTGCCAAGGGTAACACCAATGTGATGTTTACAGCGCCTATGGTGACTATAAATATGCTGGTATAGTTGTGAATCACAAAATGTAACAGGCTCTCCACATGGATGACAGAACCAAAACATTTATTCAAATACCAGAAAACTGAGTCCAAGAACCAGAAAGTTAAAGTGATTACAGTAACCACAAAGTTGTTACACATAGTTAATGCAGTTAACACCCACATTCCCAAGCCTTCACAACAAAACAGGCTCCCTCAGGCAAAGATCCTCCTCTCCTCACTCACAATAGCTGCTTAGCCTCCATGCTGCTCACTCCCAAGCAGTTCTGGCTCCCAGCATTTCCAGCTTCCAGCAGTTCTGGCTTCCAGCAGTTCTTGTTCCCAGCACTTCTCAGCAGAAGTTCTGGCTGCCTCTCAGAAGAAGTTCTGACACACACACAAAAAAAAAAGGTCTGTTCTCCAAATCTCTCTCCAGCCTGGGCCTTTCCTTATATATGACATTAGCTCCTCCCTGCCCCAACCCTTCCTGTTACATCAGCAAGTTTGTCCCACTGTGGGATTCACAAGTTTGGGGACTTAACACTTGACACAATTATGAACTTGAAACTAAGTGCTAAGAACCTGTTAGCTTGCCAAAACGGGGCATGGAAGATCTTCAAATTCCATTACTATTACACCAAGAAAATCCCAGATGGAGTCACAAAGAATCAGGCATGACTGCAAAATGAATGAAGAACAATAGCATGCTATAGTGACTCACCAATTAATACTAGTATGTTGCTTTATTTCAATGTTGGTCCATGAAGAATGTAAACAGTACAATTCAAAGGGAGAGAACTGCCCTATACATTGTAATTTACTGTTTTTTGAGGTGGAGTTGCTGTTGAGTTTCATTGATAGAAACAATTGGTATACCCAAGTGATCTGTAGTCATGTTTTATGAAATTAATCAAGACTTGCTAATAAGAGGCTTTTCTAATGCTCTTTCCCTTTAAAACCTCTCTAAAACACGGTGCTGAGATTCATGGGAACCACAGGAGGGCTGGTGAGAATTAACAGGTCTACAAATTAGAAAAGTGGCAATTCATGATATTCTACAGTATGCAAAGAAAAAAATTATAACCAAGCCAGATTATTTGTATAGCCTGTGATCTGTAAATGAAGGAATGCTTTCATCAGAAGCAGAGATATTACAGGGTTTTCCTGTGACTTTTTTCAGTAATCAATAGTGCCCCTAAATTCCAGGTGGAGTTTACTTCTTGGCTTAATTTGTTTTAACCTTTTTCATTGAATGCTAACGATTCTATTTTATTTTTCTTCTTTAGTTCTTTTTTTTAATACTATGTTGCTCAGAGTAAAGGAGCATGTCTTTAAATATAAATTGATATATATTTGCTCAGAGATCCAGGCAAGAGTTGTATTTTTTAAATTGAATAAACAAACAACAGATTCAAAGCACACTATCTCATGGGAAAGCATAACAGTTCTCATTTAGTCCTGCTCTGCTATTAACCATTAAGTTCAAATTGTTATGTGTGATGGCGCCTGGTGTGTCATCCATGTTAATAAATGCATTTTATTATAGAGGACATAGAAACAGCTAGAACTAAAATAAACCTTACACACCCAGATCGATCGTGATGAGGCAGAATATGAATCTGGGTAATATTGAGAAATGCTGAAGGAACTACTTGAGACAAAGACTGGAGGGTCCTTTGATATTTTTCCCTGTGAGATGATGCCTCTTTTATACTCTACTCATCTCAATATACTCTAACATTGACTTTCTGGGTCTTAATACTTGACAGAATTATAAACTTGAAATTAAGTGCTAAGTGCCTGTTAGCTTGCCAATACAAGGGGCATGGAAGATCTTCAAATCCCATTACTATTATACCAAGAAAACCCCAGATGGGGTCACAAAGAGTCAGGTATAACTGCAAAATGACTGAAGGACAATAGTGTACTATATGTGCCCAGGGTCACAGAGTTGATAAGCATCTGAGACCAGACTTTAACTCAGGCCTTCCTGACTCCACATCAGGCATTCTATCCACTGTGATACCTAGCTATCCCTGGCATTCCTTGTTTCCGTCAAAATCAACTTTAAGATTTTCAAGTTTTAGAAAGCTAAAATACTGCTTTCTATAGGAAATCTTTCTGGATCCCCTTTAATACTAAGGCCTTCCCTCTGTAAGTATCTTCAATTTATCATGTATATATCTTGTTTATACAAAGTTGTTTGTATTCTGTCTTGCCAGTTAAATTGAGGGGTCCTTGAGGGCAGACACTTTTTGCTCTACTTTGTATCTCTAGTGCTTAGCACAGTGCCTGGAATAAAGTAGGTCCTTTAAAAAATGCATTTTATCTCACTAATTGACTCAGCTTCATATAATGAAAGAAGTATTGGTTCTAGAGTTAGAGAACTTGGGCTCAAATACTGTCTCTGATACTACCTGTATAGCCTGGACAAGCATTTGACTCCAAGGGCCTTAGTTTTCTCATGTATAAGTATGAAAAATTTCAAATTCTGACTCTGACATTTGCTATCTGTGTAATATGGTGCAAGTAATTTGGGGCCTCAGTTTCCTCATCTACAAAATGAGGTAGCTGAACTAGATAGGTTTTGAGGTTTCCAACAGGTCTAAATCCAGTCCTTTGCTCTAGTAGGTTGGTTATCCTGAGGTGACATTGTCCCTTGATGGAGGGAGTAGAGGGAATGTCTCATTATACAAGGTACATTTTATGGTGTAACGTTTGAAAGAAACAAGAAATACTGAGACATGGGAGTCGGATACAAGCTTTTACTGGAAACTCATTGTCAATATGGGGAATACCACTTGGAACAGACTAAAAATATACGTTTTGTCTTATTTTCTATGGTTTTTGTATTTAGGAGCACAGTGAAGCAAGGACCTAGAGACATCTGAACTCTAATATCTTCCTTCCCCTCCATCTTCAGGCTCTTTGGTAGATTGGACTGATAGGATGGTTTTCTGTATTTCCTCTTTCTCAGGCACATCTGCATAGAACTGGGATTTCAAACCAGAGCAGCACAAATTTACTAATTTCCTCTTGGGGCTCATCACATTGTTGCTGCCTTGCATAATGATACTGCAATTTAAAAATGTATATGTATGTTATAACTGAAGGCTGAATCCCGCTAATGAGTGAATGAGGGAAATGGTGAGCAAATCAATTATTTGTGGGCCTGTTTACATTATTATTATGGAGGTGAATCTCTTGGGTGTTTTAAAGAAAATAAGAGGCAGTCTAGTCACTGGAGAAAGCCAGGAAACCTGTGTTTGTATCCCACCTCAGAAACACATTATGTGACCATGACAGAGTAATATAAATTTTTTGAACCTCAGTTTTCTCATCTGTAAAATGGGAGTAATAATACTGTGATAATTAAATCAATTATTGTATTGATTAAAATTAATATTGATTTAATTAAATTATTTTTAAATTATTATTAATTTAATTTAATTATTAACTTAAATTAAATCAATCAAGTATTAAATAATAAATTAAGTTTGTTGTCAGAAAATCAGTTGGCAAAACCTTAAAGCATCATATAATTGTAAATTTATAATTCCAGAGAACTAGGAAAGAACACGGAGGAAGCCAGGGAAGACCTGAGTTCAAATTTGGCCAACTATGTTACCTTAGGCAAGTTACAAGCAAGTTATTTAATCTTTATTTGCTTTAGTTTCCTTATCTATAATGGGGATAATAATGCCATCTGCCTCCCAGAGTATTTTTTTTTAAAGCAATTGGGGTTAAGTAACTTGCTCAAGGTTACACGGCTAGTCATTATTTATGCGTGGGTGCTCATTTTCTGAGGCCGGATCTGATCTCGGGTCATCCAAACTCCGAGGCCGACGCTCTTACTCACTGCGCCACCTAGCCGCCCCTTTAGGGCAATTGGGGTTAAGTAACTTGCCCAAGATTACACGGCTAGGTTTTTGTTTGTGCGGATTAAGTGTTGGAGGCTGGCTCCGAACTCAGGTCCTTCTGATTCCAGGGCCGGCGCTCTATTCACTGCGCCACCTAGCCGCCCCTGTCCCAGAGTATTTTTGAGGATAAAATGAGATGGTATTTGCAAAGCACTTTGTAAATCTTAAAATGTCATATAAATGCTAATAATGACAATCATCATCTTATTGTTATAATTTATTATTATTATTATTGTCATTCTGTCCTTCTTTCATTAAGTCATGATCCCCAGTCAGTGAAAATGTGTGAATTTTTACAGCTGTACTTGAATTTTATATATCTAGTTATTGTTGTTCTGTAATGTCCAACCCTTTATGACCCTGTATGGGGTTTTCTTGGCAAAGATACTGGAATGGTTTGCCATTTCCTTGTCTACTAGATTATGAAAAATAGAGGTTAAGTGACTTGCTCAGTGTCACACAGCTAGTGAATGTTTGAGGTTGGATTTGAAGTCAGGTCTTCCTGACTCCTCATCCAGTGCTCTATCCACTGAACCACCTAGCTGCCTCACAGATCTTACATTTCTTAGTAAGCATTCAGTCTCTATTAAAATATTGCCATAGTGATTCCTAATAAGGCCTTCTTTTACTTAAAATGTTATTTTTCTCCCATTAGGGGTATAAATAGTATTCTGAGTGAAGAATTTTGGGGGAGATTCAGTTTCTAGTCATAATAAAAGTCATTTCAGAGTCACAGAATTATAGAATTTCACAGTTGGAAGGGACATCAGTGGTCCTCTATTTCAACCCATATGTCAATAAGAATCTTGACCACAGGGAGGAGCCAAGATGGCAGAAAGGAAGCAGCAACCTCTCTGAGCTCCTTGGTCACTAAGTCTCAAAGGGTGAATCTGAGCGGAATCCGGAGTGAAGGAGCCCACTGGAAGATGGAGTCCAGCCCAGGAGGTTGCCCAGTGTCTCCGGGCAGAACGAGCGCAGAGCGAGTGGGGTCTACACAGCTCAGACCTAAGAGCAGACAAGCAGACTACACCAGAGAGAGAAAAAGCCCCAACCTGCAGACTTACCCCTTCATCTCACAAAGGGATGGTGGTCATTGGAGCCAGGTAGGAGAGTCTGGCCCCCTGGGGAGAGAGCGGCCTCTGCAGCTGCATTCTGCCCCCAGCCTGGAAGGTTGGAGGCTGCCTGCCTGTATAATACAGGGGCTGGAATGGCAAAGTAAATTCTAGCTGCTCTGATCCTCCCATCCCTCCTTCATGAAGCAGAAAACCCAAAGATAAGTCTCCCATCCAGATTGAAATCCCAAGTCAATGGAAAAAGCCCCAGGCTTGAGAGTCTCCAAGGAGGGGTGTAACTGAGACAGCCAGGAATCTGAAGAGAAGAGAGGGAGGGGTCGCAACAAGCCCCACTTCTCCTCACCAACAAAAGTCTACTTATATCCCAGGGGTATAGAGGCAGAAATCTGAAGTGGTCAGACGAACCCCCACCTATCTACATTCCTCACTGACTTCCCTGACTTAGCCATAAACTAGCCACCCAGAGGTATTCAAAGTCAAGGATCAAGCCCTAAACTCATAGCCTGAGAAACTAAGAAACAGGAAGTCACAATGGGAAAGAAAGAAGCTGAGAAGGAGAAGGGGAAGGCAAGAAAGTCTATTTAAGCCTACTATGCAGGGCAAGAACAACAAAATACACAGGACAATATAGACTCTCTACCTACACCTGAGACCACAGAAGGAAACATGATCTGGTCTCAAGCCCAAATAGCTTTCCTGGAGGAGCTTAAGAAAAATTTTAAAGACCAAATCAGGGAGGTAGTGACCAACTTGGAAAAACGTCTCAGTGAAGTAATTGGAGAAAATACCTCCCTAAAAAAGGAACTTCAAAAACTAACTGAAGACCATAATTCGCTAAAAATTAGAAACAATCAAACTGAAATTCAGAACTCTATGATGCAGCAAGAGTCGATCAAACAAAACAAGACGATCTAAAAATTGGAAGAAAATGTACAATATCTCACTGGAAAAATAGCGGACCTAGAGAACAGATCCAGGAGAGACAACCTAAGAATGATTGGTCTACCAGAAAGCCAGGATGAAAAAAGCAGCTTAGACAACATCCTCCAAGAGATTGTCAAAGAAAACTGTCCTGAGGTCCTGGAATTAGAAGATAAAATAGTTATCGAAAGAATTCATCAGACTACTCCTGAAAGAGATCACAAATTGAAAATCCCAAGAAATATAGTAGCCATATTCCAGAATTACAAGATGAAAGAAAAAATTCTACAAGCAGCCAGAAAGAAACAATTCAAATATCGAGTAACTACAGTTAGGATCACACAGGACCTAGCAGCTTCTACATTAAAAGAGCGGAGGGACTGGAATTTGATATTTCATAGGGCAAGAGAGCTAGGACTAGAACCAAGGATTAACTACCCGGCAAAACTGAGCATAATCTTTCAGGCAAGGAGATGGTCATTTAATGAAATAAGAGACTTCTAGAATTTCCTGATGAAAAAGCCAGAGCTCAATGAAAAATTTGATTTCCAATTACAAGACTCAAGAAAGACATAAAAAGGTAAACAAGAGAAACACAGACTCACACATGCATAAGTGCACACACCCACACCCACAAACACATGCTCATTACTTGGCATGCAACAAGAGCAAAATGTGCACATCCCTATATGTGGAGCTGATAACTGTCAATATTTGAAATCTTTATGATTATCATGACCTTCAGAAGGGTTATACTTACATAGAGGGTGTGGGTATGAATGCACTAATCTGAAGTCTAAAAAAAATATTAAGGGGATCAAAGGGACTGTAATGGTAAAAAGGAAAGGATGAGATAGGAAAAGGTAAAATATGCCATCTGAAGAGGCATTAAAACACACTATAGAAGAGGGGAAAGAAAGAGGGAAAGGAACATCATTTAAACACTATTCTCACTGGTTCTGGTTCAAAGAGGGATCAACTTAATCAGTGAAGTTTAATATTCTAATGTGAATAGACACATAACTTCATTAAATAGAGGAAAATGTCAGAGGGAGAGGAGCACTGTTTGAAATTTACTCTCATTGGTTTGGAAGAAAACAGGGAGTAATTTACTTTGATAAGTATAAAAACTTATTGTGTCCTATAAATAATGGAAGGGTAGGGGGTTGAAAAGGAGGAGACTAAAGGGGGGATTAAAAGGGAGGGAAATAGTAGTAAGGGGAGAGGGTAGGTTAAGAAGGGGGATCACTGGGTGGGAACACTGAGGGAGGGGGCAGTGAAAAGAGAAAACTTCAAGGAGGGGAAGGGAGAAGGAAGAAACAAAAACATAAACAGGGGAGGGAATAGGATGGAGGGGAAGAGAGAGATAGTCATCATTACTGTAAATGTGAATGGGATGAACTCTCCCATAAAACAGAGGCGGATAGCAGAATGGATTGAAAACCATAATCCTACAATATGCTGTTTACAAGAAACACATTTGAAACAAAGGGATACCCACAGGGTAAAGGTAAAAGGTTGGAGTAAAATTTATTATGCCTCAGCTAAAGTAAAAAAAGCAGGGGTAGCAATACTTATCTCAGATAAAGCAAAAGCAAAAATAGATGTAATTAAAAGAGATAAGGAAGGAAACTATATCCTACTAAAAGGCACCATTGAGAATGAAGCAATATCACTACTTAATATATATGCACCAAGTGGTATAGCATCCAAATTCCTAGAGGACAAGTTAAAGGAATTAGAGGAAGAAATAGATAGCAAAACTATACTAGTGGGGGACCTTAATCTCCCCCTCTCTGAACTCGATAAATCTAACCTCAAAATAAACAAGAAAGAAGTTAAGGAGGTGAACAGAATCTTAGAGAGACTAGATATGATGGATCTCTGGAGAAAACTGAATGGGGATAAAAAGGAATTTACTTTCTTTTCAGCAGTGCATGGTACATACTCAAAAATAGACCATGTACTAGGGCATAAAAACCTCACAATCCAGTGCAGAAAGGCAGAAATATTAAATGCATCATTCTCAGGTCATGATGCAATAAAAATTATATGCAATAAAGGGCCATGGAAAGATAGACTAAAAACTAATTGGAAATTAAACAATTTAATCCTAAAAAATTGGTGGGTCAAACAATCAATAGAAACAATCAATAATTTCATTCAAGAGAATGATAGTAATGAGACAACATACCAGAATTTGTGGGATGCACTAAGGGCAGTTCTCAGGGGAAGTTTTATCCCTGAGTGCATACTTAATTAAAGCAGAGAGAAGGGAGGTCAATGAATTGGACATGCAATTGAAAAAGCTAGAAAAAGAACAAATTGAAAATCCCCAATTTAGTACTAAATTAGAAATATTGAAAACCAAAGGTGAGATTAATAAAATTGAAATTATGAAAACTATTGAATTAATAAATAAAACTAAGAGCTGGTTTTATGAAAAAATCAACAAAATTGATAGACCCTTACTCAATATGATAAAAAAAGAAAGAAGAAAACTACATTATGGGTATCAAAAATAAAAAGGGTGAATCTACCTCCAATGAAGAGGAAATCAAAAAAATAATGAGGAAATATTTTTCCCAATTGTATGCATATAAATATGACAATCTTAGTGAAATGGATGAATATTTACAAAATCACAAGTTGCCCAGATTAACTAAAGAGGAAGTGAATTACCTAAATAACCCCATCTCAGAAAAAGAAATCAAACAAGCCATCAATGAACTCCCTAGGAAAAAATCTCCAGGGCCAGATGGGTTCACTAGTGAATTCTATCAAACATTTAAAGAACAATTGATTCCAATACTCTACAAACTATTTGGGAAAATTAGTGAAGAAGGAGTCCTACCAAACTCTTTCTATGACACAAATATGGTACTGATTCCTAAATCAGGAAGAGATAAAACAGAGAAAGAAAATTATAGACCAATTTCCCTCATGAATTTAGATGCAAAAATTCTAAATAAAATATTAGCCAAAAGACTCCAACAACTTATCACAAAAATAATACACTCTGATCAGGTAGGATTCATTCCAGGAATGCAAGGATGGTTTAATATTAGGAAAACCATCAGTATAATTGAGCATATCAACAATAAAACTAGCAGAAACCACATGATCATCTCATTAGATGCAGAAAAGGCTTTTGACAAAGTACAACATCCATTCTTATTAAAAACACTAGAAAGTATAGGAATAAATGGAGCCTTCCTTAAAATAATTGATAGCATCTATTTAAAACCATCAGAAAGTGTTATATGCAATGGGGATAAACTAGAAGCCTTTCCAATAAGATCAGGAGTGAAACAAGTGTGTCCACTATCACCCCTCTTATTCAATCTGGTACTAGAAACCCTAGCAGTAGCCATTAGAGAAGAAAAAGAAATCAAAGGAATCAAATTAGGCAAAGAAGTGACCAAGCTATCACTCTTCACAGATGATATGATGATATACTTAGAGAATCCTAGAGAATCAAGTAAAAAACTACTTGAGACAATGAATAAATTTGGCAAAGTTGCAGGATATAAAATAAACCCACATAAATCCTCAGCATTCCTGTACATCTCTAATGAAACTTAACAACAAGAGATAGAAAGAGAAATCCCATTTAAAGTCACTGTAGACATTATAAAATATTTGGGAATCTACTTGCCAAAACAAACCCAGAATCTATATGATCACAACTACAAAACATTTCTCACACAAATAAAAGCAGATCTAAATAGTTGGAAAAATATCAATTGCTCATGGCTGGGTCGAGCTAATATAATAAAAATGACAATTTTACCCAAACTAAACTATATATTTAGTGCCATACCAATCAATTTACCAAAAAACTACTTTCTAGAGTTAGACAAAACAATAACAAAATTTATTTGGAAAAACAAACGGTCTAGAATATCAAGGGAATTAATTAAAAGAAACGCTAGGGAAGCTGGACTAGCTATGCCAAATTTTAATCTGTATTATACAGCAGCAGTCATCAAAACTGCTTGATACTGGCAGAGGTGTAGAGTAGTGGATCAATGGAATAGATTAGGCGCAGGAGACCCAGCAGTTAATGAATATAGTAATCTATTGTTCGATAAACACAAAGACCCCAGTTTTGGGGATAAGAATGCACTATTTGACAAAAACTGCTGGGAAAACTGGAATACAGTATGGCAGAAACTGGGCATAGATCATTGTCTAACACCATATACCAAAATCAAGTCTAAATGGGTGCATAATCTAGGTGTAAAGAATGATACTGTCAGCAATTTGGGAAAGCAAGGAATAGTTTACCTGACAGATCTGTGGAGAGGGGAAGACTTTAGGACCAAACAAGATTTAGAGAGCATTATAAAATGCAAAATGGATAATTTTGATTACATTAAATTGAAAAGCTTCTGTACAAACAAAGCCAGTGTAACCAAGATCAAGAAGGAGGTGGGAAATTGGGAAAGAATTTTTACAACTTGAGTCTCTGATAAAGAACTCATTTCTAAAATTTGTAGAGAATTGAGCCAAATCTGTAAGAAGCAAGTCATTCCCCAGTTGATAAATGGTCAAAGGATATGAACAGGCAGTTTTCAGAGAAAGAAATTAAAGATATCTATAAACATGAAGAAATGCTCTAAATCACTATTGATTAGAGAAATGCAAATCAAAACAACTCTGAGATACCACATCTCTCCAGTCAGATTGGCTAAGATGAAAAAACAAGAAAGTGACAAATGCTGGAGAGGATGTGGACAAATTGGAACACTAATACATTGCCAGTGGAGTTGTGAACTTATCCAGGCATTCTGGAGAGCAATCTGGAATTATGTCCAAAGGATTATAAATAATTTCTTACCCTTTGACCCAACAATACCACTTCTAGGGTTATATCCCAAAGAGATCACAGAAGTGGGAGAAAGACCCATATGTACAAAAATATTTATAGCAGCCCTCTTTGTGCTTGCAAAGAATTGGAAACTAAAGGGGTGCCCATCAATTGGGAAATGGCTAAACAAGTTGTGGTATATGAATGTAATGGAATATTGTTGTGCTATAAGAAACGAGGAGGTGACAGATTTCATAATTACCTGGACAGACTTATACAAACTGATGCTGAGCGAGAAGAGTAGAATCAAAAGAAATTTGTATACAATCACAGACATACCATATCTGTGATGACCAACTAAGACAGACTGGACTCTTTTCAGCAATGCAGTGATATAAGTCAATCCCAAAAGACTCAAGAAAGAGAGAAATGTGCCATCCAGAGATATAACTAGAAAGAACTGAGCCAGAATCCTGATGGAAGCAAACTAAATGATCTTTTTCTTTTCATTGTTTGGTTTTATTTCTTCTTTACCATCTTTCATCCCACCTAGTACAATATGCCTTTGTAATTGGAATAATGTCTAATATGAATGTATTTGCAGATTCTATACTGGACTATATGCTGTTGTGGGGAGAGGGAGGAGGAAAGTAAAGGAAATTTGAAAATCAAGGAACTATGGAATTGAATCTTGTTCACTGAAACTAAACTAATAAATTAATTTTAAAAAAAGAATCTAGTGCAATGTCAGGCATATACTGAGCTCTTACTATATGCTTGATGTTACGTTGCTTGTTAAACTAATAGAATCAAATAGACTATGGGCCCCCATGTTTCTGGTATACCCCAACCATAAACCTTCAGTGGGTACAGAAAGAATTGAAGGACTGGGAAGATAAGACAGCATCAGTACAGAAAACTGACTGTAGTAATGAGGCTGTTCCTCAAAATGAGCAGGCTCACGAGCCTAGGCAGGAGAGGTTAGAGACAGAGTGAGATCAGAGCAGCTGAAGGAGGCCTCACCATCTGAAGCCATGTATTCCCCCAGTGAAGAAATCAGGCTAGGTGAGCCCAGTTGGATCTTAGGTCCCTTCGATGACTAGGTCTGACCTTCTTGATAGCCATGAGTTGAACAGTACTAGTGAAAATTTACTCACATCTGGTGGGAGCCATTGATGGGGAAAAAGAGTCTAGGAAACTTACCTCTATCTAGAAATTCCTGGGTTTGAATTGTGCATATAAATTGACTTGAGACTGCCAAAATTTGGGGGATTCATGATTGTTGAAATTGTTTCATTCTTTGTACTTGTTGTATCCACATGGATATACTTTGCACTTTGCCTAGCTCAGCTAGGGCCCCTTGCATATGATAGACACTTAATAAATATTGTTAAAAAAAAAAAAGAATCTTGACCACAACACACCTCACAGCTTCTATTCAAAGACCTCCAACGAAGGGGAGCCCACTACCTCCCAAGATGCCCCATTCCATTCTTTAACAGAGCTAATTGGCAGTCATTTATTTTTTAACATCAAATGTGTATGTGCCCTTTTTGCAACCTATCACTCCTGGTTATGTTCTTGGACAATGAATAGAACCAACTTAATTTTTCTTCCACATGACAACCTTTTAAGTTATTGAAGACAGCTTTCATATCCTGGAAGTTTTCCCTTTTCCAGGCTAAATTTCCTGGATTCTTTCAATCTATATTATCTTCATATGGAATGGACCAGCATTCTAGCTGCCATTCTCTGAACACCCTCCAGTTTATCAATGTATATCCTAAAATATGGCACAGAAAACTGAAAAGACATTTCAGGATGGTAGGCCAACTATAACTCTCTTAAGAGAGCCCCAGATCACATTTACTTATTTTGAATGTCATAACACACTGTGGACTCATAAAACTTGCACTTCACTTAAAGCTCTAGATCTTTTTCCACACAAAGTGCTACCTATCTGTGTTTCTTTAAATTACTTTTGTGAAGTTGATTTTTCAGTCCAAGACTTGATATTTATCCTTATTAATTTTTCTCTTATTAGATTCAGACCAGTTTCCTAGCCTGTCAAGATTATTATGCCTAGGAGCAGCTAGGTCAGGAGGACCTGAGTTCAAATCTGACCTCAGACACTTAACACTTACTGGCTGTGTGACCTTAGGCAAGTCATTTAACCCTAATTGCCCTGTCTTTCCCCCTCCAAAAAAAAAAAAAAAGATTATTATGGCCGACTCTGTCATCCAGTATTTAGTGAAATGATCTACATTGAATCTGTATCCTTTCCTTATTGATTCTATTTACAATTAATTGCTTTTGGCCTTTAATTGCTTAAATTATGGGTCACTGTTTCTGAATTTAGTTCAGAATTCAACTGGTCTGTAATGAGCTGAGTTCAGAAATCCTGTTCTCTTGCTAATCACCATTCTATTCTTGCCTTAAGGAGTTTAGCTGACCTTGGGAATGCTCCCTTGCTATAAGGGAGTTGGGCCTAATTTCTTTACACCACCAAGCTATCCTTCAAAGGTGTCTGGTTTGTTGTCCAAAACATCTGGGCCACTGTCTCTCAGGTGTACTCCAACAATGAACACTTATTAGCAGGGGGACAGAGAAGGAGTATTGCTAGCTCCTTAACCAATCATGTCTTGAACCAATAATGTTGTCCTCAACCCCATGATGACATCTACCCAATCTGTTCTTTGTTCTGTACTCCCCAAAACCTATAAAGCTGTCCTCATTCAGGGTCTTAGTTTACCCGGAAAGTTGAGACCCTATTTATTTATAGATTCTCACTTTATCAAAAAATGATCATGGTCAGAATTTTGGGCCTCAGTTTACCTTATTTTTACTGTTATACCAGCTTAGTGTTATCTGCAAATTTCATTAGCATGCCATAAATACTTTTGTTTTATTCATTGCTCAAAATGTTTAACAACACAGTGCTGAGCACTGGGGCATTCAAATGGAGAATTCCAACTTAACCTTAAGACACTAATAACTAGTCTTCAGGCATAGTAATTCATCCAGTTCTGAATATGTATAATTCTGTCATTTGGTCCATATCATTCCATGCTTTTCACATGAATAACATGACATACTTTATCAAATACTTTAATAAAATGTAGGCATATCTGATTTAATATTCCCCTCATTTGCCAGCTGAGCAACCTGTGAAAAAAAGGAAATAAGGAGAATCTATCTTTATCTATTCTTGCCCTTGTCACATTGGTTCTTCATGATCATCATTTCCTTTTCTAGGTGTTCACTAGTCATATTTTTAATAACATATTCTAGAAGATTGGTGATGTAACCCCCACCACCTGATTTGCAGAGCTGGAATGGTGGTAATGATGGGCAGTGTTTTAACACTGTATGTACTATCAAAATTGATGTGTTGAGTGATTTTAATGAATTGATTACTTTTCCCCTTTCTTTAAAAAAGTGTTATAAATGATGGCTTGCTTGGCAAGGGAGGAAGGGTAATATACTCAGTTACAAATATTGAAGGGGATATGGAAAAATTAAGGTACTAATTCACTGTTGATGGAGCTGTGAACTGATCTAACCATTTTGGAGAAAAATCTAGAATTGTGCCCAAAGAGTTATTAAGCTGCCCATGCCCTTTGATGCAGCTGCACCAGGACTAGGACTGTTTCCCAAGATGGTTAGGGAAAAAGGAAGAGAACCTCTATGTTCTAAAATATTTATAGCAGCTCTTTTTGTGGTTGCAAAGAACTAGAAATTAGAAGGACGACCATGAATTGGGGAATGGCTAAACAAGTTTTAGTATATGATTGTGATAGAATACTATCATGCTGTACAAAATGATGAGCTTGCTGATCTTAGAAAAACATGTATAGGAATGTCAAGGTGGCACAGTGAATAGAGCACCAGCCCTGGAGTCAGGAGGACCTGAGTTCAAATCTGGCCTCAGACACAACACAAAACTAGCTATGTGACCTTGGGCAAGGCACTTAATCCCAATTGCCCTGCATTCCCCCCTCCAAAAAGCAAAACAAAACAAAACAAAACAAAAAATCCATAGACAGACTTGCACAAAACAAGAGTGAAATGAACAAAGCCAAGAAATTGTTATTTACAGAAACAACAATATTGTTTTAAGAACAACTTTGAGTAAGTCATTTTTACTATTATAAATGCCCAAATTAACTACAAAAGACATATGAAGAACTGCATCCTGAGAAAGAACTGATAAATAGATGTATGTATAGAATGGTTTTACACACACACACACACACACACACACACACACACACACACACACACACATATGTGTGTGTGTCTAATGGTAGTCATCTCTAGGGTAAGGGGAGCACAGAGGGAAGAAAAAAGGAAAAAAAGAAAAATAAACTTACATAATAATCTCATTATATATTCAAAAGGAATAGCATGTTGTAAATAATAGATCTGCAGTTTCCTATATAATCATCTTATTTTCTATTCTACTATATTAGGGGAATGCTTGTTTTATTTCAGAATAAAATTTAAAAAATTAAAAAAAATATATTCTCACATTTCTCAAGAAGCAAACTCATTGCTATAATTTGTAGAATATATTGTTTTCCATTTCATAAAATTAGGATAACATTTACACTTCTCCAGTCCTGTGGAGACTCTCCCATTGTTCACAGACTTCCAAAGGTCACTGACTGACTAGGGCTCAGCAATCAAGTTTTCAATTAATTCAGTACATAATGATGAAACAGTCTGGGTCAGCTGACTTGAATTCATCCAGGACAGTTAGATTCTCACTATTTCCTTATCTATTGGGGGGGAAGTATTAATTCCCTCTCAGCTGTTTTCACTCTGACATTTCCAGTTCAAAGGTCATTCTCTTTGGCAGAAAATACAGAAACAAAAGGAGAATTGAGCAGCTTTACCTTCTCTCTGTTACCAGTAATCCCTGTTGCAGTTACCCAGCACTAAAGTGCTCTCCTTTCTTTAATTCTCTTCTTTTCCACAATAAAACCAACAAAGCAAAACAAAAACTTTTTTTTGTCCTTAGCCTCCTTTACCATCCTCAGTTCATTTTGAGTTTTAGCATTCTGGGCATAATCCTTGCCAAACTAGACTGTAACTTTTTATTTCTTTCCCTTTACAAGCCTAGGCTTCCATATTATCATTTTGATCTTTTAAAAATCAAAGTCAGGGTAGAAACAGCTCATCCAAGCCACTCTGCCCCCAGATTCTCCACAAACTATGTAAAAAAGGACTCTGAAAAACTTCTGGATGAGTGGGAGGGAATTATAAGCAGCCTTGTACAATATATCTACTATGATAATGTTTTGCATAGCTAGACATGTACAACATATACTGAATTACTTATATCCCAAGAAGGAATGGGTGACAAGGGAGGAAGAAAATGGATCTGAAATTCAAGGTCGTAACATTAAATGTTTCAAATATATATATATAAATACTATTATTAATACTCTTTTGCCTATAAATGGGAGATAAGATGTGCAGGCATTGGGACACAAAGATTCATCTTCCTCTAATGGAAAAGTCGATGGGGTATGGGAGAAGGTATGGGAGAGAGCAGATTGGAGGAAGCGATATCTTGTGGGACTGCTATTCTGGGAGGTTGGGTAGGGGAATAATGGGGGGAAAATGATTGTAACTCAAAATCTGGCGGAAATGAATGATGTAAAACAGAAGTTAATAAAGTATTTGTTTAAAAAAAAAATCAAAGTCAGGGTAGAAACAGCTCATCCAAGGCACTCTCCCCCCAGATTACCTCCAAACTATGTAAAAGGGGACTCTGAACAACTTCTGGAGCCCCAGCACCCACAGAACGGCACAGAGAGGTTAACCTCCCACTGAGGACAGCCCAGCATCCCTGCAGGGAGGACCAGCGCAGCGCTCTGGGAGCTGGCAGCACACAGTGGGCAGTGAGCGGGGAGCGGAGCACAGGTCTGCCTTAGTCGCGGTTTTAGCCCCAGGGCAGCTAGGCAAGCAGCCAGCTGGAGGGACCCCAGAACACCAGCAGCTGTGGAGATTCCAGAATTATCAACATAGACATACCTAGGACAAAGTGAGAGGTTAGTGCCTATGGATTTTGGGACCAGTATTTGGGGAACACGTTGGCTTCCTCCCATGGGGGCTAGAAGCCACAGAGCCATTTCATAGTTTTCAGAGGCAGCTCCAGCTCCTGGCCTGCGAACTGTAGGGAGATCCAGCAATCAGTCTTGGGGGGTAATCGCTCTTGCTTTAACCTCCCTGGATCTGGATTGTGATCTGGGGGGGAGGTGGTGGGTGGGTATCCACCTTGCCAGAAACGGAAGTTGTCCCCCCACATGTTCGGGACGAAAGTTCACCTATCTGGCGGCCCAGCCATAGTGTGGCAACAAGCCCAAAAGTCAAGTAATTAAGTGGCAACATGCCAAGGTAAAGGAAACAAATTAAACAGAAAAATGCAACCTTAGACTTCTATTTTGGGGGCAAAGAGGATCGAAGCATAGAACGGGGGAGGGGGTGACTGTGAGGTCAGAATTCCTGCTCCAGAAGCCCCAAAGGAAAATATGAGCAGGTTACAGGCCATAGAGGACCTTAAGAAGGACTTTAAAAATCAAATAAGAGAAGTGGAGGAAAAATTGGAAAGAGAAATGAGAAGGATGCAGGAAAAGTATGAAATGAGGGTCAACAGCCTGACTGAGGAAAACAACACCTTAAAAAATAGACTAACTCAAATGGCAAAGGAGGCACAAAAGGGCAATGAGGAGAAGAATGCCTTAAAAAGCCAAATTTGCCAGATGGAAAAAGAATCTCAAAAGCTTACTGAGGAGATTCATTCCTTCAGAGTTAGACTGGAGCAAATGAAAGCTAATGACTTTATGAGAAATCAAGATGCTGTTAAGCAGATCCAAACAAATGAAAGATTAGAAGGCAATGTGAAATATCTCATGGGAAAAACCACTGACCTGGAAAATAGATCCAGGAGAGAAAATTTAAAAATTATTGGACTACCAGAAAGCCATGATCAAGGAAAGAACCTAGAAATCAACCTTCAAGAAATTCTCAAGGAAAACTGCCCTGATGTTTTAGATCCAGAGGGCAAAATAGAGGTTGAAAGAATCCACAGATAACCTTCTGAAAAAGATCCCAAAAAGGAAACTCCCAGGGATATTATAGCCTGGTTCCAGAATCCCCAGATCAAGGAGAAAATACTACAAGCAGCCAGGAAGAAACAATTTCAATATTGTGGAAACACAATCAGAATAGCACAGGACCTGGCAGCTTCTACACTGAAGGATCTAAGGGCATGGAATACGATATTCCAGAGGGCAAAAGAGCTGGGAATGAACCCAAGGGTCACCTACCCAGGAAAACTGAGTATTTTGTTTCAGGGGAAAATATGGTAATTCAGTGGAATAGAGGACTTTTCAAGCATTCTTGAGGAAAAAACCAGAGTTGAATAGAAAATTTGACATCCAGACACAAGAAGCAAGAGCTGTCTGAGAAGGTAATCAGGGAAAAGAAATCAAAAGGAACTTATCAAAGTTGAGCTATTTACATTCCTATATGGAAAAACAATAACTGTGACTGATGAAACCTTTCTCAGTATGAAAATAATGGAAGAAGGGTGTATGGCCATATGAATACATATGTGAATGTGTGTACCTATGTTTACAGTTATATATGGATAGAGGGCATAGGTTGAATTTGTTGGGAAGGGAGGATACTCAAGGGGTGAATTTATGAGATGAGAGAGGAAAGTGGCAAGAGGAGATGGGAAGAGGCAGGGTAGGGTAAACTATCTCATGTAGAAGAAGCAAGGGGAAGTGGCTGCATGAGAGGGGAAGAATAGGAAGACAAAAAGGTAAAACCACATTCTCATTGAGTTTGGTTCAGGGAGATAATGACATACATACTAAATGGGATATCTCAACCTGCAGCAGAATAGGGGGAAGGGGGCTGAGAGGGGGGATGATGGATGAGGGCATTCTTGGGGGGAGGGGAAGTTGGAAGTACCCACTATAGAAGAGGGACAGGATCAAGTAGGGAATGGACCAAGTGCGGGGAGGGATAGGTGGGAGGGAATTATAAGCAGCCTTGTACAATAATGGTAAAGTTTTGCAAAGCTAGACCTGTACAACATATACTGAATTACTTATCTTCCCAGAGGGAATGGGTGACAAGGGAGGAAGGGAATGGTTCTGACATTCGAGGTCTTAAAATTAAATGTTTCAAATATATATAAATACTATTATTAATACTCTTTTGCTTGTAATGGGGAGATAAGATGTGCAGGCATTGGGGCATAGAGATTCACCTTCCTCTAATGGAAAAGTCGAAGGGGGTATGCGAGAAGTTATGGGAGAGAGCAGATTGGAGGAAGCGATAGCTTGTGGGACTGCTATTCTGGGAGGGCAGGTAGGGGAAAAACAGGGGAAAAATTGTAACTCAAAATCTGGCGGAAATGAATGATGTAAAACAGAAGTTAATAAAGCATTTGTTTAAAAAAACTGATTACTCAATATATTTATGCATACCATCCCTGAACCTTTTGTTACAATTTTAGTTAAACTGGCAACTTTCAAAAGAATTCATTTATGTACTGGAGTTCATCTTCTTATAAAAAGTACACTGTTATTAATTCCTTAGGGGAATTTCATCCTCCTAATGGGGGAATGAATAATGTGAAGTATTAATAACTGGTAATGAGAAGTGTAAAAAAAAATCAAAGTTGGTTGGTTTGTTCTCAGAGCATCCACCTTGGTCCCTTCAAACAACGCCCATTTGCCTGCCCATTACCATTGTTTCCACTTATGATGAAGACATAAGGGTTCCTTTCTCTAAAGAGACACTTTTATTTGCCTAGTGTAGTGTCAACTACATCAACTGGTCCACACATTTGCTGTGTACCTTGCTGGGATACAGTTTTTAGTCACAGCCCATAAGATAATTTGTTTAAATTAATTAAATGAATTAATTAAATAAATTTAAATTTCAGGGACTGGCTCCATCATTTTATAAACTATGATGGAGATTTGGCATTTTCTGATCTAAGCAATCTAAACCTATGGATTTTGAATAGTTAATTTATTTTCAGTCTTGAGGTAGGAGACATGAACTACATTTAATTCATTGGGGAACTTGGGGGTGTGAGAATCAGGAAGAATTTCTAAAGGAAAATTTTCTCCTTTTACTCCTTCTTAAAAATAAAAACCGTATATAACATAAGTTCATGTTTCTTACACAGTACAAGCCTTTCTTTTTCTTCTGTGTATAGTTAAATATTGCTGTTTATGGTGATTGTTAAGTTCACAATATGAAAAAAAAGATATTTAATTTTTAAAAACTATGTAAAACCTAATAGAAAAATTGAAATACAAAAATTCTTGTGCTGACAAGGAGATATCTATGAAGTATGTTTAAGCTTGTCTTTTTGAAATTTTTCTGTATACTGATTCATCATTTATTTCAGTTTTTATTGAACACAAAGCATGTTACTGGTTCTACAGGGAGCAAAGGACAACGTTTCTTTTCTCAGGAATCTTTCAGTTGAAAGGACATTTTGTCTTGTATATATATTAAAAAGCTAGAAAATAACTTGAAGGTAAAATAGAGGTAAATGTGTAATATAGAGACAGCACAGAGAAGGGCAACTAAACTGGTGAAGGGTTCCAAGCTCACAATATATCAAAAATGGTTGAAGGGGAGAACATACCAGGAGAAGGCAGGACAGAAAGCACATGATGGCTGTCTTCAAAATATAAAGGGGCTCTCATATAGAAAGGGATTTAGATTGTTCTATTTATCCCTAAAGGGGAGAACTAATAGGTTGAGGTGGAAGTTGCAAAGGAACAAATTGAGGCCAAATGCAAGTCAAATTTATTAAGGATTAGAGCTAGCCAAAGGCAGAATGGGCTGTCCTGCAAGGTTGTGGATTCTCCCTCAATGAAAGGCCTTTAATTCCAGATCAGATAATCAACTTGGCAATGATTTAGAGGAAATTCTTGTTGAGGCATGGGTTGGACTAGATGGCCTTTATAAGGGTCTTTTCAGCTTTTAGATTCTGGGATGAATGCTGAGGAAATTCTGTTGAGGGAATGAATATTGTGCACCTCTAATTAGGGAATATTTCTTGGGGGAGGTAAGCCCTTAACTAGGTCTTTTTTTGGAGGGGGAAAGGCAAGGTAATTGCCCAAGGTCATACAGCTAGTAAGTGTGAAGTGTCTGAGGTTGGATTTGAACTCAGGTCCTCCTGATTCCAGGACTGGTGCTCTATTATGATGCCACCTAGCTGCCCCCTTAACTAGGTCTTAAAGGAGATGTATGATTTGAATGAATGGAGGAGAAGAAGGGTACTTTCTTCTCTTCTACTTTCCTCAGCCAAAGCTGTACTTGTTACATCGAACCCTAATTTAATAGGGGAGAGTCTGTGGTTCAGGTTCAACTAAAGGTATATATCAAATTGGTCATTATGAAACTCACCCTTATTCTTTCCCTTCTCTAACTCACCATCTCATTCTCCTTCCTCTAAACATATGCCTTCTTGCCAAATGGCTATGGCATCAACCATCACTTCTTTGAATAATATTACCAGCACACTGGTAAATGTTTCACAACTAAGGGTCAGCTAGGTGGCGCAGTGAGTAGAACGCCGGCCCTGGAGTCAGAAGGACCTGAGTTCGGATCCGGCCTCAGACACTTAACCCACACAAACAAAAACCTAGCCGTGTGACCTTGGGCAAGTTACTTAACTCCAATTGCCCTAAAAGGGGTGGCTAGGCGGCACAGTGAGTAAGAGCGCCGGCCTGGAGTTGGGATGACCCAAGATCAAATCCAGCCTCAAAAAATGAGCACCCACACACAAATAATGACTAGCCGTGTAACCTTGAGCAAGTTACTTAACCCCAATTGCTTAAAAAAAAAAATGTTTCACAACTGGTTCTCTAGAAGACAAAATTTACTCACAACACACTTTTAAGTTCAATCTGTATTATTAACATTTAACCATCACTTTCTTAAGCTTAATATCAATAAAACAATAAATCACATCTTACTTGTACCGTGTGCTGATTTCTGAGGTGTGCATGCTCACATTGAAAATTTAATAGACTGGTTCCAGCATGTCCTTGATTGGAGATCAAAGTTTAAATAAAGTAAATCCATATTGATAAAACTACTAGAATTCTTAGCCCACTTTAGGATCTGCTTCTCATTTTCATCTCTTTGTTTTTGGGCCTCCAGGTTGAGTTAGCATCCCCCCACCCCCATACACACACATACACAGGCTTAGCAGGTGCTAAAAGAGTTGTATTACCTTCATATGAAAGGGATTTTCAGTCAACTCCCCTGTCCTTCCCAGGAGTCTCAGTGAATCTAAATGCTTAGAAATTCCACCTTGTATTTGACTGCTTAAGTGAGAAATCTATCCATCTCTCTAGGTCCTTTATTGCAGTAAAAAGTTTGTTGTATTTGAAATGAGAGAACCTGGATTCAAATCCTGTTTCTGACATTTAATACCAGTATGACCATTGACAAGTTACTTCTCTTCAGGAATGAGTTTCTTTTTCCATAAAATGAGGACTGTTAGTAGTGGGACTAGATATCCTCTGAGACAGGCCTCTTCTAAAACTACAATCTTAAATATACTTTCCTGGTCTACAGTTCTTTTTGCATAGAGCTTTTGGAAACTTCCTTCTCTCTCCTGGGAATTTTAAAGATTTTCCCCAATAATGTTGACCCCAGAAAATTCTGAATTTTCAATGGCATATTCTCTTGATTTTCCTAAAGAAAATGTGTTACAATTAGTCATTCGGACTTTCATACCTCCTGCCCTGACTGACATTTGGGACTCATTTAGTTTGTGTGGCTGTAATAAACCATGATTATTTTTGAGTCATCTTTCCCCATGCTGTTACCCAACAGATCAAACTTTTCTTTTGTTTAAATACTACTCTCCCACTAAGGTCTTATCCCAGTTCTAAATGTGTCTCTGCACATTTCCAGAGATGATATTGACAGACAGGTCCTTCATTTAATAAGTGCTTATACTTTTTTTCAAGGCTCACTTCTCTGATCACTTCTCCCCAAGTCTCTAAATGATATCTTGACTTTTATCCAAAGGGAATGTTATTGTTTTATCTTTAGAGAATCAAATTAATTATGCTTTAAATAATAGATAATTCTCATCACTGGTAAGGGAGGAGTTATTTCCACCTAACAGCTAGGATTTATATATCACTTTAAGATGTGCAAAGCACTGAGGCAGCGAGGTAGAGCAGTGAATAAAGCACTGGTCCTGGAGTCAAGAGAACCTGAGTTCAAATCCAGCCTAAAACGTACTAGCTGTGTGACCTTGGGCAAGTCACTTAACCCCAATTGTCCTTCATTCCCCCCTCCAAAAAAAAAAAAATTTGCAAAGCACTCTACACATCTTACTACATTTGATCCTCACTATAACCTTTTGAACCAGATTCCTATTTTACAGATTTTGAAACTGAGATGTACAAGAGGCCAAGTGAATACTTGTCCAGGATCATATAGTTAGTAAGTGTATGAGACAGGATTTGAACTCAAGCCTTCTTGGGTGTTCCAGAATACTGCTACCTAGTTGCCTAAGAACATTAGGATATTCAGAGCAAGAGGAAGAACATGAGATAACGTATTGTGACAGGAATGAGTAGAGTGCATGTAAGAAATTAGGCTGTGATGGGGCCTATTAGAAGTTACAGTCAGATAGGAAAGATGAGGACATTGAACAGCAGGTTGAAAACTGAATTAGAGCCTTTATCTATGACCACTCCTCTAGTTCATACCCTTATTACGCCTCCCTTGAACTCATGTTCTGATTAGTATCCCTTTTTCATTATGTCCCTTATCCAACTTATCCTGCACATACCTGCTAAAGTGAA